>BLKR01004285.1:0-113757 GCA_011170035.1 Teleogryllus occipitalis
ATTATTATTATTATTATTGGCCATTACTGACCACACTACACGTTTTCTATTCTGAAGAGAGATGAACTTGTGTAATTATGGGTACCAGCTTTTCTGCTATATCTTTTGCTAAGACGACGTTGCTACACATTTAATTAGGAATTCAGAGGTGATACGATGATGATGAGGGGTGAAGGGACAATCACAAATATGACCATGCACACGCAGGACTCGAACCCGCAGCCCCCTCAGCGCAAACGACGGCTGCTGCAACCGCTTGGGACACAGGGCCGACATTATTATTATTATTATTATTATTATTATTATTATTATTATTTCATATTTCAAAATTTCACGCTCTGCCGGAGTTTTCAAGTATAACTCAAGGACAGAACGTCAACACATATGGCGAGACAGATGGTGAGAAGTTCTTGCTCCAGTGCACTCAGGTTCCGCTTCAATTATTTAGGGAGAGAACCTTGCGCACAATGTTGGTGGTTGCCAGCAACACGGCCTTCTGCATGGTTCTGAGGTGCCACTCATTTAGATGGAGTTTTTCTTTCACAATCCTCCAATCTTCAGCCACAAGCCCATTAGTTGAAATAACCACGGGTACAATATCTACCTCTATTAGTTTGTACAAGTTTTTCAGCTCAACTGAGAGTGGCTGATATTTTCTCCTCTTTTCTGCAATAGTTGTCAGCAGATTATGATCCAGTGGGACTGCGATATCAATTATTATTGCCCTACGAGTAGTTTTGTCGAATACGACAATAGCCAAAGATCCTCGAGAGAGAGAACTTTTTGTATTCCCTTCTGTCCTCAATTGACCAGGATACTTGTCCCACACAGTTTAGCCAATCCATTAGGAACCACTGTTGGGGGAAGGAACTATTTGGTGTGACCTATCCAAGTCCTGTTGAACAAGTTTCTATCCAATTTCCTTCCCTATTGGCTCATGGGGCTGAATTCGCTGAAGGTTTCAATCTCCTTACCATTCGGGTAGCTCCTATTCCTGCTAACACCAATCTCGCCTACTCACATGGGCCCTTTAAACCCTACTTAGGAATTAGAACTGACATGAAATTGTTACGACCCGAAGTGGAGATTGACGGATCGAGCCCAGCTGCTCGGAGGACCAAGAAATTACTGCAAGTGACTCCATACTTTGACCGTCAGAGGAGCATACCTCTATAAAAAACCTAGGCTCAGCTGGCTCCGGCTGTCAGTACCTAGCAAGGGCCCCTGCCTAGGGTACAGGTGAAGAGAACCAACGGCTTCGACGGCGGAAGAAGATCGAATCTCAACGGCGAAGAAGGCGTACGAATTCTTCATATTCAGAGGGTTGTCAGATCCCTCCAAAAAAATTGACCTGGTTAGCAGATCCTCTTCGTCAGTTATCCAGTACTGGGCCCCCCAGAGAAAAATTATGAGTAGTGCTTTAAGGAAAAGTCACGCTGGCGACCGGCCCTCGCAAGGCCGCGCAGCTGTGAGAAATATGTTACCTGTGCTGGTGGAAAGCGGTGAACCTCCGCAACAACTAAGGAGGCGCGGCGCCGCCCCACCTAGGGCTACCGCAAATCTCGATATCGCGTCGCAAGATGCCGCACCTGGTAGAAGTTTGGGGAACCCAAGGGGATCCCCCACTGCTTCAGGGAATCCAAGCCAACGCATGCAATGGACAAGAGAATTAAACATGTTTGTCATGCGTGCATACTACAGAAGCACAAAAGGCGAGACGGAATGTGAGGGCTTCAGGAGAAGGCTCCTAACCGAATGGAGAAAGATATATCCGGAAAGCGCTCTAAATGAGCAGCGTGTGTGTAGCCAACTGAACTCAATCAGGAGAAGAAAAGTTTTCTCAGATGCAGAATTAAATCTTCTCAAGACGGAAGTGAGACTAGAACTAACAAATGAGGTAGTCCTGGAGCAGCAAGTTAATGAAAATGAACAAACAGTACATGAGAACGAACAGCACGCTGTGGTTTTCATCCCCCAGCTCGAATATGAAATGGTGGACAAATCCCTTCAAGATATTTATGAGGCAACAAAGCTTCACTACCAAGGAATATCATTAGATCTAAGACCAAAAATACCAAAACTGAAATGCAGCGCTAATGTCTATGAAGTTGTTGGCAAAATGAACCAAATTATTGCCCCAAACATCTCAGAAGCTACTTCTCTTGAAGATGTAGCCGGACTGGTTCACTGTGCTGCAATTGCTACCTGTCAACACCTAGGTTACAAAGTACGGGTGGGAAATGGCACTTCTCTTTCTAAGAAACCTTATGAAAGACAAAATCCACCGGCATGGTTAAAGAAAATTGAAAATCAAATTGCCCAAGCTAGACGAGATATCTCGCATATTGCTGAGTATTTCAGAGACAAAGGAGGAATTTCAAAGATGGTTCGCGCAACTATTCGCTCAATTCTCAGAAGACTGGGGATAAAAAGAACACATAAAGACCTGGAAAGTAAACTCAAGGTTGAAGATGAGAGATTAAGACAAAGAATAGCAGCTCTAGGGGCGAGAATAAGAAGGTATAATGAAGCAGCGCGACGCAAGAAAGAAAATTCCCTCTTCTCTAACAACCAAAAAGGCTTTTGTAGATACCTAGAGTCGAGAGGTGCCAACGACAATGACATAAACCCCCCAAGTGCTTCTGCCATGACGGACTTCTGGTCTCAGATCTGGTCCACTCCAAAGCAACATTTTGATGAAGCATACTGGATACGACAGGAAGAAGAAGCGTGTCATAATATCCCAGAAATGAATGGAGTTGTGATTTCAACAGAGGATGTAAAAAGATCTATAAAGAGAACTCACAATTGGAAAGCTCCAGGAGTAGATGGAATCCATAATTTTTGGTGGAAATATCTGACGTGCACTCATGATATATTGGCGAGTCAATTTCAAAATATTTTGCAAGGAACATCTGTGCTGCCAGAATTTTGTACCATGGGTGTGACATTTATGTTACCGAAAGGAGGAAATGCGTCTTGCCCCGAGAATTATAGACCTATTACATGTCTACCCACAATTTATAAAGTTCTCACCTCCATTATTGCCACCAAACTCGACGAGCATCTGAAAGAAAATGAGCTGCTTTTGCCAGAACAGGTTGGTTGTAGGAAAGGATCTCGAGGATGCAAAGAATTATTAATAATAGATAATATTGTATCCAAGCATGTAAAAAAGAAAGCGCATAATTTGTCAGTGGGCTGGATTGATTTCCGAAAGGCATTCGATTCTATTCCGCATTCTTGGTTGCAGCGAACCCTTCAACTCTACAAGGTTCATCCCTCTATCATTACATTTCTTACAACGTGTATGAACAGCTGGCGAACAACACTGCTTGTAATGCGAGGGAAATTCAGTTACCAGACAGATACTTTAAAAATTTGTAGAGGCATTTTTCAGGGAGATAGCCTAAGTCCGCTCTGGTTTTGCCTAGCATTGAACCCTTTGAGTAGGATGTTGAATGCTTCCGGCTATGGGTATGCTTTGAAGAACCCCAAAAAGATCATTTCCCACCAATTATATATGGATGATCTCAAGCTCTATGCTAAAGGGTCAGAACAACTTCGCAGCATGCTGACACTTGTAGAAAGCTTCAGCAGCTCTGTTTGTATGGATCTTGGTTTGGAGAAGTGCGCAGTTGTTCACGTGAAGAGAGGTAGCGTCCAGAATACAGAGAATGAACCTCATTTGATGGAAGATTTGAGAATTCAAGAACTCTTCGGTGGCGATGAATATAAGTATCTGGGCCTCCAGCAGCTCCTAGGAACTGCAGATGAAAAAATAAGAAAACAAGTGGAAAGAAAGGTTCTCTCTCGTGTGACGAAAATCTGCAAGTCCTGTATTAATTCAAGAAACAAATTTACAGGAATTAACACCTGGGCTCTTTCAGCAGCATCACATACATTTGGAGTTGTCAAGTGGTCTGAGACATCTTTGCAAGCTTTCGATAGAAAAGTCAGAACACTTCTATCAAAATATCGGATGCATCATCCTCGAAGTTCCACCGAAAGGCTGTATCTTTCAAGACATCATGGGGGCCGTGGACTGTTAAGTCTTGAAGTTATGTGCCGCCAGCAAGAAAAACAGCTCAGAAATTATTTCACCAACAACAAATCCATGACGGCCATTTGTGCACAAGATCACGGCTATACACCTCTTAAGCTGCTCCAGGAAGATCACAATCCAAGAGTTCCGAAACCTGTGGACCGAATTGAGCAGTGGAGATCAAAGGAACTCCATGGCAGGTTTGCTACTGCTCTTCAAAGTAACTCCATAGATGTGAAGAGATCGACTGAATGGCTGAGAACAGCTGGGCTTTTTGGCGAGACGGAAGGATTTGTACTGGCCATTCAAGATCAGGTAGTAGCCACTAATAACTACAGGCGATATATTATGAAAGAGAACATCAGTGACAAGTGTCGCCTGTGTAAGAAGGCCACCGAATCTATACAACATATCTGCAGTGGATGCTCTCAGTTGGCACAAACAGATTATTTACAACGTCATAATAATGTAGCCAAAATCATCCACCAAGCTCTTGCTAAAAGATCGGACCTGATAAAGGAAAGCCTGCCATACTACAAATATCTACCTGAACAAGTTTTGTCTAATGAGAGAACAAAAATCTTGTGGGATACTCCCATTGTTACAGACAGAACAGTGGAAGCAAATAAGCCTGATTATTATTATTATTATTATTATTATTATTATTATTATTATTATTATTATTATTATTATTATTATTATACATTATTTTTCTCGGTATTCAACGGATTTTTATTTGACTATGTGTCCGGTTAATAACCAAGACACAGGTCAATTCATGTTTCGTCGCAATTTAGGAATTTTCGAATAATCCTGCATGTGTTTAAGATAATCGATTTTTGCATAATTTTGAATGTTTATTTTGGCATTTGAATAAGTTCCAAATTTTGATGGATGTTATTTGGTATAACCCTGAGCACGAAAAGACTAGAGGAACAATATGAACTTTTTGGAAATGCCATAGTGCCTTGACTTAAGCTGCTAGTTCTGTATACTTTGTTATTTTTCCTGCATGTTGTTGTTATTATTATTATTATTATTAATAATAATATTATATGGAAATAATCATAACGAAATGTTGCTATTTATGTATCACATATTTTAGTATACTACAAACATTTTTTTAAACCTAAAACTGCCATATTAAAAACAATTTTCTGTCTGTAAAATAAAGACCAAACACAGTCTGATAAAATTCTCTAGACCACGTAATTACTCAATATTTAACGCCTTCATGCAGTGGTCGTACTGCCGGAGAACTGGGCGTCAGATCGGGTCGCGGATAATGGCGAAATTATCCGACCACTCACTTGTACTCGATTGATCACTGATGTTGGAAATCGTGGTCTTTGCGTGGCGGCAGAGTTTAGAGAATGCTCTGGGTTGAACCCTTTAGGTCAGGAGTGTCCAAATTTAAGGCTTCAAGGGCCACAACTACAAGCTATCACATTGTTGTGAGGCCATATTTTTATTACTCGGGCCATCCACACCTGACTTTCCCGTATTGTTTTATTTCGGCAGTTTGTCTGACTGCTCTGAACCGTGGGGTGGGGGTGGAACTAAAATCGCTCATTTGCGAAAATTATTATTACTAGTACTACTACTAATATTACTATTACTACTACTAATTATATAGCGAGTGTATGTATGTGTGTAGTTCATGAAAAGAATATGTATGTATGTAGTTCTCTTTTATTAGGGGGACAAATCCCCGGATTTGGCACCTGGCCTCAGCCGGCCTTATCCTAACTCCCCGCCGGCGTAGAACACCGGCAGGCCAATATCCGGGTACAGCCGGAACTCAGTTAACCTTCGCGGTAACCTCCCCATACAATGCCTGGGTAGGGGCCGCCCTGCCAGCTCAGAGCTACTAGCTATCCGGGCTAGTACCGGAGTCTCGACACTGCGCCGGGAATAAATTCCCTCCTCTTTGCCAAGAGTGTTGGGCCACTGCCACGACGAATCCGAGAGCCCAACTGGGGGCCATCCGGACTAAGGCCCGGGCGGCTCGGAGCCCCATCCCGTGTCCCCATTGCTTACCGCCAGCTCACGATGTGGGTAACACCGGTATCGAAGCAACCTGGCGGGTGGTGACTGATTTTCCGCCGGACTTTGAAGTGGGATCCAGAGTACTCCAAAGAGCATCTTTCACCCAGTCCTGCTCATAGGTCGACGCGCGCCATAGACCCAACTGGTGGATGGTCGGTTGCCCGGCCACCAGGAGCCTAGCTTATGCCTACTTACGGCCTGCACCTTCAAGCTATCGACGTAAGTGACGCCGCGAGACTCAGGCACCGGGTGGTCGTCTGCGACACTCCACCTAGACCGCGATAACTTCCGTCATCGCGATCCCCCCTGCGGGGACATAAAAAGCATACAAATAAAGCCCGACATGGATACAAGGGACCATTCGTTTTTTCTCATTATCTTTCGCAGGCCCCAATAAATGGCACCGCAGTTCGTATGCGGGCCCTCGGGACGCCAGTAGACAGTCCTCCTGTAGGTTACCATTAATGCGATCTGGCTGAGCCGTGTTTTATCAATAAGAATTCACAATGATAATTTACGCACGTGGTTCTTGAAGGGATCCCATTACTTTTATTCCATTTTAAATGATTTTCAAGTGAATAGTTACACATACAGAGATCACTTGTAAATTACGTTACTTGGAATTTCAGCTTCGTTATGTATTACATCTTCTCTTTTCTCTTTTTGAGATTTTATTATTTATTTTGAGCTTACTGGAAATATATGCGAACTTAATACATACTAATTAATAATACATAAATTGAAGTAGTAAACTGAGATACAATATTCTATACATATAATAATACGGCTACGTGAATTAGCTTAAGTACGTCACATATTTTCATAAATCGAATATCTCTTAAGGGGACTGCTTTTTCACATTCTGGTTAATGGAATGTTATATGCGTACATTTTCATGCAAGTCAATTACGAATCTCGGATTCTGTCTAGAATTTCCCACTGGAACCATATATTTTAAATCATTGAATAATATTCACAAGCAATTGTTCCATTATGAAGCTCACAAATAATGTCAGCATGAGTTCTTCTCGATCATTCCAATGATGGAATTTGTATCTCTGAAGCAATGAAATCGAAATTATGATCAAAGAATGGATCAGGAAGATTCGTACATTGCGCAACAATTCTGAAAAATTTGTGCTGTTTTTAGGCTAGTTATATGTACTTCTGGAAACAGAGCAGACAACCGAAGGAAACATTAATATTGGTCTTAAAAAGCCTACGTTCAAAACTTTAAATGAAGTTACCGATTTGAAATTATAAGACGTTCTTCTAATGAAACCTTGAAACCTGGATGAAACCAGGAAACTGAGACCAGACAACCGAAGGAAACAGTAATATTGGTCTTAGAAAGCCTACGTTCAAAACTTTAAATGAAGTTATCGATTTGAAATTATGAGACGTTCTTCTAATGAAACCTTGAAACCTGGATGAAACCAGGAAACTGAGACCAGACAACCCAAGGAAACATTAATATTGGTCTTAGAAAGCCTACGTTCAAAACTTTAAATGAAGTTACCGATTTGAAATTATGAGACGTTCTTCTAATGAAACCTTGAAACCTGGATGAAACCAGGAAACTGAGACCAGACAACCGAAGGAAACATTAATATTGGTCTTAGAAAGCCTACGTTCAAAACTTTAAATGAAGTTACCGATTTGAAATTATAAGATGTTCTTCTAATGAAACCTTGATTAAATATTCTCGATGTTCATTGAGGCTCATTACCCACATCAAAAATGTCACCCAAATCTATTTTTTTTTCAACACTTTCAAGAGTCGATTCATCGAATTTATAATCGTCAACTTTTGGGTATTTACTTCTCATAAAATGATATAATTTTCTAATTACTTGAATGAATGATTAAGACTGCCTTTCTTGGTATGTTTTTGATTCTTGTAAGGTCCATGAAAGTTCAAGCACAAAGAGTTTTAAGAACATTTAACAATTATCACCCAAAAATCTTATTTACATCCGAATCAGAAAAAGAGGTACAATCATCTACCTCGATGTTACCTTGATACGATCTGGCAGTACCATTCTCACTAGACGGTGCACAAAACCTACATTAGCAGGAACTATTTTAAATTTTCAACCATCTGCATCTTCCACACATTAAAAGCTCCATTGTGACAAATTTGGTTGATCGTGTGATAAGAAAGCCCTGTCTTTTTCGATAACAGAATGGAAAAAGTGTTTCTGTTACGACTAAGAAATAGTTATCCCTTAAATTATATCACACACCTAATGTGTACAAAATTACTAAGGCAAATCCAAAACCTGATAATTTAAAACTAAAACATTGGTAATATATGACTTTACCTTACATTCCGTTAAGTAACCAAAACAAACATTTTTAGAACAATACAATATCAAATTAGGAACTCCATTTTAAATAAAAATCCATACATAAAACACAGGAAAGATCACGTCTCTAAATTAGAACAAAAAGGAATAGTATATGTCACACAATTCCTACAATGCAATTGCTGTTATCTTAACCCCATCATATTAAACAAAGACCCAGAATACCACTCCAAGCTAACTAAAGAAACTCTTTACATAAAATCGCAAAAACAACCAGTAAATACCATGACAGAGCGTAATTCTTTCACCAAACTACCCTTCCCTCGACACCACCTTCACCTGTTGAAACAATCCCATGAACCTTCATTTCAAAACAGACCACCACCCGTTCACTTGTTTCACTGTGAATATGGAGCTGTGAACTTTACATAAAGAAACACGAGCGAGTTATTTGTAATATAACTCACCAAAAACTACATAAATTCAATTACAGGTCAATCTAAATGTATATGTTTACCCAATGCAATTTCTCTCGAGAGTTGTGCTTGACCAAACCATGTCTTGTGTAGGAAATTTATAATAGTCATATTCCTGTGGATTGGTTAAGTTCCATTTTTCTGGACTAATTAATATTATATTAAACAAAAAACAAATTTAAAACGGATATCTCATGAATCTTAATCTTTAGTGCTAATGAAGGGCAATTTAATTGATATTATTTTAATTTTTATAAGTTAACGCCCTGTGCAGTTGTCAACTACCTTACAGTATTTTATATTAAATTAATCATTTTAGACTTTTAATTTACTAAGATCCCAATGATGAAGACCAATGACCTTGGAAACGTTGGTCTACAAAAGTGTAATAAGCGACGAAAATTGTTTAATAAAGATTATTATGCTTTTAATGTCAGCCCCAAATAAATTTGTGAATCATACAGAAACAAAATAATATCACTTTCCATTAATTACAATTAAACGAAATCTTATTCATCTAGCTCCATTGAAATTCCATAGAACGATCTAATACGTTGTTTACGATCATAGATGATCTAAATAATTAGAAACAGACAAAATAGTTTTTGCGGCTCTAATTAAATATCGATTACAAGTTCGTAGCAGACATGGGTTTGCAATCTAACTCTGCAAAACATGGCATACCTAAAGGTCAATAATACCGGTTGTTGCATGTGCCAGATCAGTCCATGGACCCCAAGGCTATTACTCGCACCAGATTATCTGGCAAAATTCATTTTGGAATAAATAATAAACGATTAGTTTAGGCGCTTGCGATGTTCACAGATGCACGTACAGACGGGTGAAAGTTTTGAAAGAAAAGCAATATTTGGACAATATCAAAGGACCACAAAACGTGAATTTTTGTTAAAATTTCGTAAGCCATTTTACGCAGCACTACATAACGTTCACTACACTACGCATATTACTCCGTATAGTATACGTACGAAGACGATTTACGTATAACCCTAGTTTGCGTCAGAACTTTATCTTCCGTGGCGAGAAATAATTTTTTTTATTATTATAGGTAAACAAACAATGACTAACGATTTTCTTGCTGCAGTTGCGACTGCAACAACGTACTCGACGAGTTCTCAATCAAACCTTGCGAAATTTGGAGGTGAAAAGGACGATATTCTTCCTGTCGATGGAAGTAAAGCCTGCTGCTCCACGACGCAGAACTGCAAAGAGTCCATAAACCTCAGAGCTATCAGTCGAACCAGATGGATCTGGCAATACTGATATTGCCAGATATTATATTTGTACAATAAAAAATACAAAAAAGTTAATTACTTTAGGAGCTAGTGTAGTTCACAGACAGACGGACGTTAAAAAGATCGGTATGAGTGGACCCTCAAATGCATATTTCTGTTGAAATCTTCAAATTCATACCGGGAGCGGTGGCTCAGTGCATCAACTGATGTCACTGCAGCGCCTCTGACCGGGAGGTCCTAGGTTCGAGTTCTGACGGCGGCAGGATTTTCGACACTAGCTTTTCAGCTAGGTCGAATTCAGTCGCTGTCTGGAGAAGAATTCTGGCGGCCGGCTGCTCTGATCGGTAGTTTTCCGTGGTTTCTCCAATCAACACCAGGCGAATGCCGGAGCAGTACCCTAACAAACGGGCCACGGACCGCGCGTGATCTGTCCTTCCTCTTCCTTGTCCTATCCTCTCCCTTTACACACACACACTTACACTAACATGCACTACACTACTACACATTCCGGGAGACCGGTCGGGAACCTAGAGCTTGTCCCGGCTGGGGCGGTGCCTTGCTGGTGGGAGAGTCCTGGTTAGGGGGAGACCCACTAGCCGACGGTAAGTCGGCGCCGGATCTCGCCATTCGGCGGGGGAAGATCACCGCCTTCTCCCGAGAAAAAAAACATGCACGACGCTAACGGGACTAATGACCAAAGCAGTTGAGGTGCCCGGAAACACGAAAAATCAATCAATCCAAATTCATTTTACGCAGCATTGCATCACGTTCAATATACTACGTACATTACTCTATATATACGTACGTACACGAGAAAGAAAAACCTTATTTTGTGAAAGAACTAGATTTTCCACGGAGGGAGAATGTAAAAATGTAATTTTTACAATTGTAATTTCAATGTAAAAAGAAAATGACTAACGATTATTTTGCGGAACGGATGTAGCGATTATCAACCACGTCGAACCCGTCTCGAGTTTGCCCTCGAAATTGCACGCATCAAGAACGATAATATCCTCCGTAAATCCTCTTCTGAATAGGGAGTAAAGCCACACTCTCATGTCTCAGATCTGTGACTCGTGCTTGAAACTCAAGCCTAAATGACCCCTAGAGAAAAAATCCAATACCTCATCACACTTTGATCACCAGCGCATGCTAATATTTTTAATAATTCCAATTTTTTTAAAAGGCCGATGACCTGCCTTATAAAATGAATCATTTAATTTATTCGCGAAAGTCGTCCCTAACGGGACTCTTGGCCTCAGGAAAGTGCTTACTGCTGTGTATAACAGCAATTGTGCCCACGTAACGGGCACACTGTACCGGCCAACATGGTTGTGGCCCACTGTGGCCGCGGGTAGTGTCGCGCCGTGAGCACGTCCAGTGCGGAAGTGAGAAGTTCGGGAAGACGCCACCAGGCGCAGGTGGAGCGTCGGCGTCTGTCTGTGGTCACCGGGCCGTGTCGGCCCAACGATCGCGGGAGCCTTTCCCCTCCTTGCCCCGCCATGGAGGTGGGGAGTAGAAGACTCGCCCTGATGCCTCAGGGGGCATATTTAAAGGGCCTCGCCCGGGGCGGTAGGCAGAGTTGGAACAGTTCGAGAGTGACGAGTAAGTGCCTAGGAGTAGTGTGTTTGCGATCAAGTGCTTGTGTATACGGTTAGTTTTTCTTCTGGCGGACTGGAACCTGGACTGTATAACGGCTTTGATTTGGATTGTGGTTTTCTGGAAATAAAATTGGTGAAAGAACTGTTGTTTCAATCTTGTACATAACACTTATCACTGATAAAAAGGTTCATTTCGCTAATTTTTCGCATGAATAAAATCAAGAATTTGCTTTTAGTGCGAAGCATTTACTTCGAATTTTTGGAGCAACCTCTATAGATGACTCAAATCGTTATTGAATGGATTGAAGATGTGTTATACACAACTTCTGTAAGCTGGTAGAGAGGTTTTACGTAGTGAGTGACTGAGTGATGGAAAACTTCCAACGATTTCGCCAACAATGCACGTCATTTGTACCACAGCTAAACACGATCGACACCATATATACTCTCTCTGGTCGACACCATAAGAAACAGTCACGCGTCGCGCGGTAACGTAGACAAACCAGGCGAGAATCGACCAATCGCAACAGACCAGTTAGTGAGCAATTACTTACTCAAAGAGAGAAGTAAATTCTCCAATTTCACAAAACTTTTTATTCGTATGAAACGAAGCAATTGCTTGTGAGTAGTAGTAGTTCCTCCTTGTACTAATGAGCAATTGCTTTGGAGTACTCATTTTTATTCATAACACTCACTGACTTCGTGATTAAGACGAAAGGAGAAACGAATGCAACCGGGTACGAATTGTATGCGGATTCAAGCGTTAAGGCATCCTCTCTTCATTTTGAGTTTTTGTTTTTGACAATGCTATATCGGCACTTTCTTAAGAATAATATAATTTACGTTTACATAATCATAACTAGAATTTGAAAAGTATTTTACCCTTTAAATATGCAGGACAAGACGTGCTAAACTAATTTTGAATATACGCCTTGTTTGTTTTCAGCTAACTATCTGAAACACTTAATAATTTTCATGCTTACGTTGTTTTTGTTTTTAATTTCAAATTCAAGAGCTCATTCACTACTGCACAGTATTATACAGTACAGTGTACATTGAACTTTTCAACGACCAGAATCAAAAAATTTCCGTTAATAGAACAGACATACCAATAGGAGTACGCGGGCCACGGACCGCGCGTGATCTGTCCTTCCTCTTCCTTGTCCCATCCTCCCCTTACACACACACACACACACACACACACACTAACATGCACTACACTACCGGATATTCCGGGAGACCTAGCCTTGTTTGACGTCATCCGTTCACTGATTAAGACGAAGAGGTAATGAGCATAGACACACAAGCGTGTAAGCCAGTAACGTACATTCAGCGCAAGGTAATACTTACGGAAAGAATCATGAAATGATAAATCATAACGACAAGCGTAGAGAATGACAAAATTTGAAATGCGAACATCACCATTGAAATTTGCTTATCCAGAGCGAAAAAAAGTACACTCGCACAACGCAAATTAGAAACCGACAGAAGAAAAGACATCATACATCAGATGATTAAGACGAAAGGGTAGGGTGCATCTACGGACGCAAGCGTATAAGCCAGTAACTCACATTCAGCCCAAGATAAAACATACGCAAACAAAACGGTCGATCTTTCACAAGCATAAAAGAACACGAAATATGAAAGGCGAAAATCACCATTGAAATTTCATCAACCAGAGCCAGAAACGTACATGTGGCATCTGGAAAATTAGATATCGGCAGAAAGCAATACCTAGCCTTGTCTAACGTCGCTCGTTGGATGATTAAGACGAAAAAGTGAAGAGTATCTAGGAACATATGTGCGGCAGTCAGTAACGCACATTCAGCCTGAGGCAATACATACCCAAACAAAAACGAACGGCAATTCATTACAAGGGAGACACTGAAGAAGAATTACGAAAGGCAAGAATCATCAATAAAACTTGCTAAACCAGAGCAAGAAAAGCACCGTGGAACATGTAACAAAGAAATCGGCGGAAGGCATGAACTCGGCTTGTCTGATGTCATACATTGGATAATAAAGACGAAAAGGTAGGACGCATGTACGGACGTAAGTCATTAAGCCAGTACGCACATTCGCCTAAGGTAACACGCAAACAAACACGAACGACAATTCATAACAAAAACGACAATTTTGAACAGGGAATATGAAAGGTGAAAATTACCAATCAAATTTGCTAACCCAGAGCAAGAAAAACACACTAGAACATGTAACAAAAAAATTGACAGAAGGCAAGACTTAGACCTTCAGCCTTGATGTCATACCGGTCTTTCATCCTGTCACTTGCGATTTGGATTCGTTCGCACATCTGGTTATGAATTACGTCCATTTTCTGTCTTAGGCTTAGACTTTATTTACAAAGTTTTCGCCAGCTATTTCATTAGTTTTACAACCAAACTGTATATCACATGGTAGACGTAGTTCCCGGCCGAAGAGGATATTAGCGAGTGTTTGCCCAGTTGTGTGACCCCCAACGACGCCGCGGTTTGTGTCCAAAACTACGACAGTGGGAAGGACCGTACGAGGTAGTGAAGAGGATAAATGATGTCTATCGAATTAAAAAAATTTCCGAATGGAAAACCACGAGTCGTCTATTCGAATTGGCTGGCCCCGTAAGCAGGAAAAAATGAAATGATGAAAAGACCACACGAGTTTGTGAGCTGGACATGCATTGACCAGTTTATGTCTCATTATGGTGAAAAGCATAAAGCGCGTTATGGTGTAACAATGGAGGTGCAACGGGATCTGCTTGCGCTACCCTTGGAATATGCATTGGCGCATTGTGTCGCCCAGGATTTAAATATGGCCTGAGGTGTTGCTGCTGTATTCAAGAGAAAATACGGAAGAATAGAAGTATTAGAGAACCAGCAACCAGATATTGGGAAGGTTTTGCAACTACACGACGTGAGTCGATATGTTCATTACTTTCTCACAAAAAGTAAGTCAGGTAGATATTCTGGAGCTCAAGAAAATGCGCGCAATCGTCTCTCAAGCGTCACATAGGTTTTACTGTTTGTTCAGACTGCCTAGCACATTTTGATTCAGTGGACTGCATGTATGATTGTTTTTCTTTGTTTGCAACGCAGTCTGAAACCCGGAAGTTTGTGGGTTGTTCACAGATTTCAGGTTAACATATGTTCCGGTTCCAATTACAAGTAGAAGTTGCTCAACAACTCGTTTTATTCCTCTTATCATGTAGTCACTGACAATACACAAATACAGAATTTAGATGATTCAATCACATTTCATACACTTCAGTTAACACGTAGGGGGGATCACGATGGCGTAGGTTGTCGCGGTCTCTGGAGGAGTATCGTAGACGACCA
This sequence comes from Teleogryllus occipitalis, assembly GCA_011170035.1. Taxonomy (NCBI): domain Eukaryota; kingdom Metazoa; phylum Arthropoda; class Insecta; order Orthoptera; family Gryllidae; genus Teleogryllus; species Teleogryllus occipitalis. The sequence continues at coordinate 15,063 of BLKR01004285.1, forward strand.
TCCGGACCCTGAGTTTCGCGGCGCCGCTCACGTCGTTAGCTTGGCGTGCAGACAGTGAGAAGGAGATGCTAAGCGCCTGGTGGTCGGGCGACCGGCCAACCACCAGTTGGGCCTATGGTGCGTCAACCTTGGGATTGGGATGAACGTCGACATTGGGAGGAATGGGCAAACAATGCTTTTCGAAGTACTCTGGATCCCACTTTAAAGTCCGTCGCGAAAACAGTTCCCTCCGTCAGGTTGCTCCGGTAACGGCGTTACCCACGTCGTAAGCTGGCGGTAAGCAATGGGGAGACAGGATGGGGGCTCCGAGCCGCCTGGACCTTAGTTCAGGTGGCCCCCAGTTGGGCTCTCGGATTCTTCCGTGGCAGTGGCCCGAAACTCTGGGCAAAGAGGAGGGAACTTGTTCCCGGCGCATTGTCGAGACTCCGGTTCTAGCCTGGAAAGCTAGGAGCTCTGAGTTAGCAGGACAGCCCTCGTGTTCCATTCGACCGCTATGGCGCACCAGTGCAAAGAAACGCATGTTCCATTCGTACAATGACACAGAACCAGGGCGCACTCAGGACGCCCAAAACTGCACTGACGATCGCGTCAGTGCAGTCCAGTGCACCGGGCAAGTTTGAGGGGAGGTTTGGTACGGAAGTTATGCATGTTGATTTGGATTCGTGGTGAAATTTTGAAGGCAATTGTGGATCTTCTGTCACGCAAGGATACTTCGAATGATGAAGTATTTTGCAAGAAATATCTTAAAATAATTTTTGTAACTTACGCGAAGTTCGAAAAATCAGTTTGTGTTTTCCGAAAATTTAACCTTGAATAACTTCATGTTAACAAATCCAGTGCTATTTAGAAACCAAAGTGAAGGCACGTCTCAATATCGAAACACTAATAAAGTGGAAAAAAATAGTGATCCTTACAAAATCATTCAAATGTGTGTGCCAAGAATCTTTTCTCGCACGCCCATACATATACCAGCGGAAATGCTCATATTAATATTTTTATGGTTTTCAATAACCGAAGAATCCTGCAGAAGCCTTTCAGTTCAAAATCTTGCGTACAATATCGATCACTGGCAAATCTCGAAAAATGAAATTTCAACTCATACGCATTTGAAGTTTTTAAATAAAGAAATTACTCGTTAATAATTTATGAATTAAGGAGCAATATTTACCAAAAGACTATAAAAATAACAACGATCCACGGTAATTCGAAATTATTATTTTTCTAGTTCCATCCGTGTATCCCAAAAACAGCTGTCTGTAATCTCAAAGCGTAGCGCACTCGCACTGATTCAATTCCGGAATCCGTTTCATTCGTAGCTGCCCTTCACGCGTGTGGGGCAGCACTGCTGCGGAGCGATGACGCTTTTGCCGTGCACTAGGTTGGGTTTCAGTGCAACGAATGGGAAACTCTACAAGAGACACCTTTGGCGAGCGCAAACCTCTAGAAAGGAGCGAAAACCAGGCAGAGATTCTGTCTTCAAGAAGTATATGAAATAAAATGTGCGTTTGTAATTTTCTGCTTTGCGTGTCGGCCCGAACACGTTTTCTTAATCGATAAATAAGTAAAGTTTCCCCCGACGTTGCCATAAACCTTTCGTAGTGGGCCATTTAGGTGTCGTCGGAACGCCCATTAACTCTCTTTCTAGGCACGAGGGCGTTCTTCACAAAGGGGCTCGACCTACATCAGGCGGTCAAGGTATCTAACTTACTTAGAGCAAATAGTATAGACAATACAGGACACTTTGAACGTTTTTCGTACTATTAATGGGAGACAACTCCTCACTAGTGAACATACTTCGTGATCTGATCTGGAAAATCGGCGAGAAATTCAAATTTCATAACAAACAAAAGTTCCGAAGTTTCTAATAAACCTTAGATTAATACTATCATTTATTGGTTTCTTCTTTAGTATTTATATACTACTTTTTAGGCTATGAAAGTAAATGTACTGTAAAATCACAAGAAAAACATAACAGTAATTTGATATTTTAATATATTAATTTAATTGGAAAATGGTACGTATTTAAACAATAAAGCACTTAAAACGCACGACTTATAACTGTAAACACTTCTAGATTTCGTGAATTACAATTTCTCGTGAGAAGGGAATCCAGTTAGTGGTGGGGAAGAATTGCACAGGATTTCTCGTAGTAACGTTAAATCTCCGTCCTGTGAGCTGGCTTTACAGTTCTGCCCCATCATTTTCCTAGTTGCAATTTATCGCCCTCCAAATACATTTTTTGACATTTTCTCATTTTATTCGGTTTCTTAATTGAGAAACCGAAACATTACTTCAATAAAATTAAAGAATAAAACTTCGCTCTAAATGGCAATTTTCATTGAAAAACATGAGCGCCATTTTTAAGAAAATGGCGTTGAAGTGGTACTGTAAATGCGAAATTGAAGATCTTTTCATAGGAATCTATTGAGTTCTCGGAAAACTTCATTTGAAGTCATTTGAAGAACATTCACTCACAAATAAAATAATGTATACAAATTGCTAGAAATATGCATATTAACGGAGTGAGAGGTATTAAAAAAAAACATTTGCGTAATTAAAAAAAGGATACACCGAAATAAACTTTACGTCATATTAAACAGTGCTATTACCACTATCCGTTGGAAAAGTTTGAATAAAATATTTGAAGCCATTTTTGAGAATATGGCATTTGAGCGTTTCTGAAAATGCGGAATTTTAACTCGTTTTCACAAAAAAGTATTGAGTTTTCGACAAACATTACAGGACATCATCTAAGGAACATGTACACATAAACATAATGATGTGAACGAATTGTATCTTTTGTAAATATTAACAATGTTAATCTTAACGATGTTGAGAGACAAGTCGAAAAAATGACAAAGGAGCAATAAGGCACTTATGTCATCTTATTAAGTGCATTTAACATTATTCCTAAAATTTAAAGAAAAAATCTTTGACCGTTTTGATAAAATCTTGTTTTTGTATATATTTTTTAAATTGCCAATATTGCGCCCCATATTGTGGGAAAACTACTACAATTTTACATGACCCTATTAAAAGAACTCATTATGAGCAACAAATTTCATTTGAAGGAAAAATCTCTATCTTTAATTTTGTAGTTGCAAGAAGACGCCGGAAGTAATTCAAACTTTTACAATTCTCGAAACTTCAGAGATAACCGTTAAAATCGAAACTATGCCACAATATTTGACTCTATTCTTACAAGAAATTTAAAGAAAAACAAAGGATCCGTTTTTGAGGACATTTTGAAAATATAGTCAGGGGTTTCATGTAAAGTACCCCCAAATTTTAAAGAATGTTTTTCAAAATCTCAAAGCTTCAACTAGAGCAAGATGGACAGGGATTTCTTCAATTTGGAAAAAATCCTACCCGCGGTTTAGGGGCTAGTAGAGTTCACAGACGGACGGACAGACGTTTTGCTTTCAATTGTTTTTTCGGCATCAAGGACCCACAAAACAGGAACTCCGCCTACGCCACGAGTTAGGATTTTTTCTTCATTTAGCAACAAGATTGATCCACTTATTCGTTGTCAGGGTCAATGAATTTTTTTCTGGCGAAAATCCGCCGTTTTTTCGCGCGCATTACATAACTTTCTCTATTCTACGTATATTATTCCGTATATACGTACGTATACGGGAAAGTAAAAACGTTTTTAAAAGTATTGAAGTATTAACTTCTTAACTAAGTATCTTCAAAGTATAACAAAGTATCTTCAAAAATAAGTCTTAACTAAGTATCTTCAAAAGTATAAAATAGGCACAAGAACACAAAAATGCAATAAAAATCAGATAGTTATGTTCCTCTTCACTTTGATACAAACAATATTTTAATTACTTTCTCAATTATTAGAACAAACAAAGTTTGTACAACGAATATTTCTGCAGGTTTCGGGACAGAAAAGTCTTTTTTCAGTGCTGAAACATTGTCTTTGTAAATAGAAAAATGTTTTGTAACCCAATAATGTTGGACAGTATTGAAAATTTTGAAGAGGTCAACTTTGATAGAATCACACAACTCGAGTCGTGTCATGAAAACTGCTTCATGATCAGATTCGAGTGACGTAACCGTTGGTGCTCTTCTCCAAGATAGTGTTTTTAATTTTTTAATTTTTTTTATGGAGATTCCAACTCTCTTTCCACCTCTGTTAAATTGCTTTGGTGAGTGAAAGTAATCGCTTAGGTTAACGTAATTGCTTAGCTGAGTGGAAGGTATTAATTTGTTTATTGCTTCCAGGCTGTTAAAATAGTAACATCTAACAAAAACCAAAACACTTTGCCCTTATCTTCATTTCGAGGTTGAAAATAAATCCACCTAGTGAAAATTGTCGAAGTAACGAAATTCACTTTTTAAGTCACTAATAACCGATCAACTAAAGTAGGCATTTGAAAATATTCCCAAAATTTTAAGACAATCCCGATGCTATAGAAAACTTAAATATTCTTAAAATTAGTTTCCATGAGATACTCGATAGGCTTTTAAGGGAAAATCCGCTTTCTACTCATTGTCACTCGCCGCCAAAAAAGAGCATTCTATGAAATTAAGAACTGGTAGTATATAGCAAATTTCAGCAGAATAGAAGTTGCGAAAGGCACGTTTCTCGCTACTGCGAGTAGCCTTATAGCAATTGAAAGCAAAAGTCGCAAATAGGGCAGACCGATACGTTTAAATCAAAGTTTGATGTAGGTAAATTAGTCTGCTTCATTGGAATTTGTAGCAATGTTATACGTGGGATTTTGCGTAAGCTTTGCTCTATGATTATACTAAGCCGCCTGGACAGAGTGATTGGTCGAATAGAAAAGAGATCGAAGAGAGCAAAACGTAAAAATTCTGACAAGAGCACCGAACCTGCCGTAAATGAATATAATGCACTACTGTAAATCAACATAGAGCAAGTGAGGACTCTGAAACGGTAGTAAAAGGCGATCTACTTTCCTTGAAACAGTACACAGTGCGCGGAGGTGGTTTTGAGAATATACCTAGCACCAAAAAGGAAAGTAATATTAATTTTAACAATGTTAATTAATGATTTACTTACTGTTAATTTAATGTATGATTTACCATTTGGACTGTGTAACAACCTGTGATAAGTATTGGACCTCCTCTTCAGGGTCAATGACCCTCTCCATCTCGATTAGGCTCTTTATCCAGTTTTCTTGACCCTTTGAGCAAATGCTGAGATGGCTTCTTGATTTGCTTCTGGACATAAATATAACTTTATTATCTGTTCACGTCTTCTAGAATTTAGTGAGAAATATAATTTTCCAAATAACTCCATGTTGTCGTGTCAGGAAGAACTATTCCTTCACGAAGAAAACGATGAGGGATAAGAGCCCAAATCTGTATCTGATTTACCTTGGAAAATATATTTTATTACATCGCAGCAAATATTTTGTTAGAAATTCTTGCAAAAAATTCTCATTTCTTTCTGTATTCAAAATTCAACTAGTGTATGGCTTACAATAGAGATCGTAGAATCATGAAAATGTTCATAGAATTCACTTTTCTGCGTAGAACGTCACACAGATTTACCTTTTTTTACGCACAATAAATAAAACATAAATAACGGAAAATCTGGCCTTCAGCCTACTGATTCGGTGTCACACATTTAAATTCTGTATGACGCTGGTTCAAGAAACTTCGTGTTATGTGAACTATGTAAAACCTGGTGGTGCCAACAAAAGTAAACTGGTAAGCCTTCCGATCTTAGCAGTGTAAAGGTCATTCTACATTTAGCGATATCGCTCGAGATGTGCATGGAAGCATCAAATCCTACGTAAATGAGATTTGTCAGAACTACCAAGATATCAAAAATATAATTATTTAGCAACGAGAAAGAATGAACAATACTAATCTCGAAGTTTTATAATGAGTACATCGTGTTAGCTAGTTAATAAACAACACTTTCACAATTAACATAAATTTGTGTATTATATGAACGTATGCTCTCTTGTTAAAAGAGTACCACTAAAGAACTGGAGACCCCGTTGTCACTTAATACCGCAATACTGTAACGAAGTTTAACAAAGTACCTCATTAAAAAAATGCTAGTGACCATCAAGCTCCACAAAAGACCAAGAAAATCCATTCAATAGTTCAAACGGAACTCAAAAGATCCTTACTGAAAAACGTAAACTTACAGGAGCATGTCTAACATATCAGCGAGTCGCAATAATTTACACACAATTTGGAAGACCAAAATAACCTATGGTTTCCAAAAAAAAGCAGTTTTTTTTATCTCACATCGCGTCTGTCAGTGCCAAATTTAACCACAGTGGCAAATTTAGAGTTTAAAATAGCACAAGACGTTGGTACGAAAATCAAAATCCTCCGACAGATTAAATTTGAAACGCAAAAGGATACAATGTTTGTTATTCGATTTCAAATGAGCAAGAATCCAACTGAAGGACTTTGCAGTTGTTCACGTGAACAATGTGCACATTCAGGACGCTCAGAATTCAGTTCAATTCAAATATGCCTTTGTTTTACATGGTGTGCCTCAAATTTTCAAGCCTGCTCTTCCACCTGACCACGAAGATTTTGCTATCCTCCTTTCACTATCTATCAGTGTAAGAAGATGGCTCGAGCAAGAAAACATGCTAGTGTAATTTAAGCCCAGAGGTGTCTTTTGGACTTTATCTTTTACGTGCATTAAATCCACGACATAGAACAACCGGATTTACTTCCTCTCCGAAGGAAGACGTACGAAGGACTTTTTGCCCTTATAAACTCACGATTTTGATCGGGTTTGAACCCTCTAACTTGGGTATAACAGCCCGATACGCTAACAGTTATACACCGAAGTCGGAAACGCAAGATGGATTCCAGTTGATGGAGGCTTGGAGAATTGAAGCGCTCATGGGTGTCGATGAAAAAAAGGACCTGGATCTCAAAAGTTTCAGGAACCACAGGAGTACGCGGTCCGGCCCACAGAAAAGGGGGCTGATGCGAAATAAAATAAAAGTCGTCGTTTGTTTGTGGTGTACATGAATTTTTATTCAAAACAGTCTCGTCAGTCAATACATAACTGGAAACGTTTGAAAAAAATTTTCAGAATAATTCTGATAGTCAACAATTGGAATTGCCTGCAGGATTCCTGTCGTAGCATTCTGGATATCGGAAATCGTGAAGAAACGTCGCCCATTCATCGTCATTTTCAGTTTGGTGAAAAGTCGCACGGAGCCAAATCCGGTGAATAAGATGGGTGATCAAGCGTAACATACCTTTTTCAGCCAACAATTGGGAAGATCTTGCTTTTGTGCCACGAAGCAACAAACGCCATGTTTCTTAGTTGCGGTATTCGGGTCTCATACGAAATATCCACGTTAAAAACGAGTTAAAAACACCCAAATAGTAATGTGCATTAACTACTTAACATTCTAGAGTTAATTATTTATAGATAATTCCTTTGAAATCAAAGAAATCTATGCGCAGTGTCTTGACATGATTTTCCTGCATTCGCACCCTTTTCGATTTCGGAGATTCTGAAACTTTTCATTCCGAGCTCCAGCACTTTGTGAATGGCTCGTACTGAAAACACCATGTATTATTACTTTTTACAATGCATGACAAAGTTTAGATTCTCAAAGGCCAATCGTTTCATGTCTTTGCAATGTTTTATTGGAAAACATTGCAAATGTTTTGCAATGTTTTATTGGAAAACATTGCACTGTGTCTCTGCACTGCAATGTTTTTGATCGTCCGTGAGTGGGGCACGATCATCTTTTTTTTTCAGTCACAACGCAATGCACAGTTGTTTTAGGAATTCCAGTGGGCTCCTCAATTAACCTGGTATGTGCGCAACGATCATTTCGAAGAATTTCAGCCACTTTTCGAACATTTTTTTCGATTCGAACTGTCACTGATGCTACTGGATGTGGATAGACTTCAATGCTCTCTTCCATAATTTAAAAACGTTTCATGACTCATGGCTTCATCATCATAAACACGTATCATTTCAAAAGTTTCTGTGGCACTCTTCCCCGCTTTGAAACAAAACCTAATGTTCGCACGTTTCTTCTTTGTTCTTTTCATGACGGAGAGCCAGCGCCGTTGTTTTTAAAAAGGCAATTTGTCGATACACCACGCTACTTAATTCCTGCATCAGATTACAAATGTCAGTAGTGGTTGCGCCAATAATCTCTTGTATCAAAATAACGAATGTATCACTCTCGACATTCAAGACAACTTGGATGAGATGGGGCATAAAGCCATGAAGTTACGTGCCGAAAGCAAGAAAAATAACTCAGAAATTTTTTCATTAACAGTTTCAGTCAACTGTTATTTCTATATAAAAGAAAGTCGTGTTAGTTACACTATTTATAACTCAAGAACGGCTGAACCGATTTGGCTGAAAATTGGTGAGCAGGAAGCTTAAAACCAGGAGACGGACATAGGATACTGTTTATCCCGTTCGACAGCGTTCCTGTGTGAGAACGCACGTTTTTGCACGTTTTCGCGTGATTTCGCATGTTAGCGGTCATTGTTGCCTGTTGTAACCTGCGCCTGATAATAAAACAAAACAATAAAACAAAAAATGTCGTGTATCACAAGATACTTAACTGAAGAGTGCAACCTATGCACCAAAATACAGGAACAATAATGAATGATTAATCTACTTAATTTTTTTATTTGTATTTTCTAATAAACAATTTAACTTAATAAATTCCAAAATCTACTTATTTATTGCCTTTAACAGCCGGTCCCTATGATTACAACTTTGTATTTCTCTCTTAAACAAAAATCAATTCAAAAAAACGCTCTGGTACGTAATAGATTTTTTAATTATCTATTTAATATCAATTTTTTTGAAATTCTTCTTTGTTTGAGAGAAAAACACAAATCTGCAATTGCTTTATTATCACGAGTGCAACAAGGATAGTACAGTTTCTCACAGTGAGTGCGACGCGAGAAAAAGATGGAACCGGCTGTTAAGGCGGAACAGAGTTCGCCGGGTCAGCTAGTTTCAATATAATCAAGACATAACTATCCTAAGTCAGTAAGATAATAGAGGTCATACAATTGCTCCTGTAAAGGGATGTACTAGAGACAATTTCATACACTACTTGGACAGCTGCAGGAGAGAAATTGGACTAAGTCTTCCCTCGGTGACCACTTACGGAACTAAAAATTTGGAGCGTAATGAAGAATGCTCATTACTTTGTAAGTATTTCGATAACCACTTACTGGAACCAAATATTAGGAGCGTAAGAAAGAATGCTCATTTCTTGATAAATATTGCGATGACCACTTACGGGATCCAAAAATTAGAAGCGCAATGAAGAAAGCTAATTTCTTGGTAAGTATTTCGATGACCACTTACGGGAACTAAAAATTAGGAGCTTAATGAAGAATGCCCATCACTTGATAAATATTTCGAACGTCAACTCTTCCGTAAAAGAAAATATCAAGTAGCGATTCCACCATGCAAAATTTGTCATAAAAGCAAATAAATGCTGACACTGTGATCTTTTGTGGAAAATTTATCAGGCAATCGCATTCAACAGCAAACGAGTGTTCTCCTCGCCCTTCTTTTGTGTATGATACACGAATTCGTTACCATTTCTTTTTTCATTCATTCAGAATATGATTTATCCTGATTCTTTGTATCATTATGTACAAAATGTCGCCTCACCAGTTGCTAATTAGTGGCTGCAAATGCAACATTACTCTCATACGGTCATTAATTTTGAATTGAATTGAATGTGCCTTATTTTTACGTGGCGAGACTCAGGCCACGAGGCCTGCTCTTCCGTCTGACCACGCAAATTTCGTTACGCTCCTTTCAACAAGAGAAAGAAGGTATTACTTGGGCGACGAAACAGGCGATTTGAATTTAGCTCAGAGGCATCATTTAGGCTTGAGGATCTTTTACATGCAGTAAATCTACTAACATGGGACAGCCGGCTTTACTTCCCCTTCGAAGGAAGGCGTACGGAGGATTTTATCGCCCTTAAAAATCCACGGCTTCGATCGGGTTTGAACCCGCAAACTTGGGTATAACAGTCCGATACGCTAACCGTTACACCATCGCCGCCGCGTGATAGTTAATTTTCATTAAACACCGGATTTTGCAGAGATTTTTCCTAGAAGTTTTATCATTGTCGACGTGGAGCTCGAGTTTATTTCCGCGATCATTTCAGTTCAATTCCAGACGGTACTCCTTGTACATTAAGCGATACAATGACCTGCCCGCCAAATGTACTCCATTTGCTACGTATTAATTCTGTCGCAGTCAACAACTACATTTTCAAGGAGTCATTCCAGGTAAATCCTGGCGTTGTCAGGCTTTGTTACATAGCTGGTTGTCGTTGCGATTTGTCTCTAGCGAAAGAAATCATCATTCAGCAAAAGACAAATCGAGATCGTGTATGAAAGAAAGGCTCCATCCACAAGAGAGAGAATATGATAAAACTGAATGAGCAGGTTGTTGATGTAGGTTTCTTTGCTCTTTCAGTTAACCTATGTCAAAGAAAACAAAGTCAATGATAATATTTTAGAAGTGCCATCCACTTCTGAAAAAGTTTAAAATCAGTCAGGACCCAGGAAGTACTGTGCACTCTGCTTTTACAGGACGCGACATACAACAATATATTGCCATCAGTGTGCAAAGCCAATTTGTGGAGACAATCAAAGTATGTCCAGGCTGTAAATATGTGTAACATTAATGAATTTACAATATATGCAACAATACAATTCTAAAATGTACTTTAGGTGTAATCTAATAAGGAAACTAAGCCACTCAAGCTAAAATACTGTGATTAGTTTTCAAACTTCCTTTAAAAATTCTATTAAAAGGCAGATGAGTCTATTTCAATCATCACAAGTATCCATACGTGTTCAACCCTAGTAAACTAGGGTTAACGACGTATCGGATATGGCATATTCATATTACTACTATGGATGTATGTCCAATGGACGTATGAATTTACCTTCTGTCAGGCTATAAATGTCTCTCGGACGTTCTTAGGCACATAGAATACGCTTTTTAATGTCACTGCGCAAGTCGCAGGACAATTATCAAAGTGTGCTTCTATTTGCTGAACTATTTGCATTTTTTCTAGAAATAGATATCAGCAGGCATTGTCAATTATGTTCAGAATCTTTCTTTGTAATTGGTGTTTGTGCTGTTAGCGACAATAGAGATGTTTAAAAGTCATATACACAGCAATTGTCAACACTAGAAATTCAAAAGATTTTGATAAATGAATTGGAACTGAATTCATGGGATGAAAACAATTTTCTTCCTGGACTATTGAATAGTTTGAACAATGGAAATGAAAGATAGATGGATAGAGAGAATGTTGGGGCTAATTATTCTATTAGTGAGTCGTCTCAACTTTCAAGTTTTAATTTTCTTTAGAATGGTGTGAAATTGTGAATTGGTGAGAAAACCAGTGAAATAAAATTTACTGTAATTGAAGATTCAACAGAAAACAAATATATACGCCAATGAAGCTATTTCTGAACTTCAACACAATAATTATAGTGCAGCAATGTTGTTGAATAAAGTACACTGTGTTTTCCTCGTATTTTATGACATAGTTACTTTCCGAAAAAATAAAAAAATTGAAACACGTGTTTTCTGAATTCCATTCCCATCCCTATCTTACTATCAAATAACAAAATACATGCACAAAAAACAATAGTACAAAAATGCTATCAGTTTCAACCTGATTTGTGCGATAGTAACTTTTTTAAAACGTTTTGAAAAATTGTTATATTGCCCAGAACACAGTGACCTCTTGTTTTGCTTCTGGACATAAAAGTAACTTCATTATCTGTGCACGTCTTTTACAATTTAGTGGGAAATATAGTTCATCAAATTATCGTTTTCCATGTCGTTGCAGGAGTGTTATTCCTTCACAAAGAATATGATGAGGGATAAGAGCCCAATTTTATAGTCGATTTACCCTTGAAATCAGATTTTATTACTTCGGACGGAAAAGTTTGTTAACAATCCTTGCAAAAACCAATCATTTCTTCTATATTCAAAATTCAACTAGTATATGTCTTAGTTTAGAGATCACAGAATTATGAAAACTGGCACAGAATTCACTTCTCCCCGTAGCATGTCACATAGTTTTTAACGCCTTTTGACGTAAAATAAATAAATCGACAGAGGTGTCAATCGCTTAGTCTAAACCTCAGGATCAAATGTGTTAAATCGTTATTTTTGTTATTGAGAAGACTATCATTTCTCATAAGAAGCGATTGACGAGAAGATGAATACGTATAGAATACACTCTGACGATTGAGACTTTACAGACTACAGGAGTAAAAGAAGTTACAAGAGGATGCGATACATAAAAATTTCACAGGACCTGTATTTGCGTGTCCTTATCGCCGGCTTGCGTCACAACGGATTTGAGTTGCTCCAATGGAATTTGATGCAATGGTGCACGAAACAATATCACGTATGTTCGACACCACTAGGATTTCACCTCTGCTTACGGAGAAGAGGAAAATATTCGGATGGCGACTGTGTGGGAACTACCGTCTATTAACGCTCGTACCATTCTCAAATATAACCGGAACGTTAATCCACGATTTGTAATGCAAAAATTTATCAATGCACTTATTTCTTGACGCTCGATTAACGAAAAACACGTGCTAATCTAGAAACATTAGAAAAGAGATTTGCAAGAAATAGAGTATTGTCTTTCTAAAAGCCTATGAAATGAGTGCAGTCCCATTACGACAACTTCCAAATTGTCGAAAAAACTAGTATCAGCGCTGAGTACATAAAAGCAGTAAAATATTGGTATATGCATCAAGAACACGTGAATAATGAAGTTTTGCAGTAAGTTGAACTAAGAACCTGAAACAAGGGTGTTGCTTATCACCTACTTTGTTTAAAATTTACATGCAAGAAAGAGTAAGAGAATGGCAAAGCATGTGTCAAGATATGGAAATGCACGCTGATGAAGATTGCCTTCACACATTATTATACGCCGACGATCAGATGATTTTTTCCAATGATGCATTTAACATGGAATATATGATGCAAAACCTTGGAGTCATACAAAAAGCAGGATCCAAGGTCGATTCCCGAAAAGACGAATGTATGGTTGTGGGACAGAAGAAAAAAAAAAGATCTTACCATAAATGGAGATCAGATAGAAATGTGTCATGAATTTAAATATTGCAGATATATGAAAAGAAGTTGCCAAAAAAGACACTGTTTCGAATATTATACAAGGACGACAAGCTATTAGAAAGTTAAACTCGCTCTACGGTATAAAGTACAGCACTTCAGGGTTGGAAAGCATGAGAAATAATGAAATGATAGAAAATAAATTATAGAATCTACAAATGTGTATTTAATGAGTTGTGGAGTATTTAAAACGGAACACATTACGAATGAAATTCTTAACAGAATACTGGTACAAAAACCGATTGTAACTGAAATGTAAACAAGAAGGCTGAAATGATATGGTAACGTGAAAAGGTTTAATTATGAGATACGATCCAGAAAGGTTTTCAAGTGTTTTTATTACACAGAAGAAAAATAAGTGGACCCCTAGAGGAACGCATGAATCAGATTTTAATAACATGCAAAGAAGAGGTATAGAAGGGAATGACTGCAATGAGACGGGTGTACGAAATTTGGGGTGCGAGAGACGGCCGCAAGTGCAGTAAAAATCTCCCAAGAAGATAAACGTAAATCCCTAATTTTCAGGACGATGGTAAAAGTACAAATAATCACTCACTTTGGCTTTTGAAAGTTCATTACAGTTTTTGCTCTAAACATTTCTCGACATACATTTCAATAGTTTTTCGATGGCGTTTTGTTGATGTGCTGTATTGACAGACTGCTGACCTGTATTGACTATATTGTCGTATTATGTCGCTCTTATGACCAATACATCCAACATTTACATGATGTTCTTGAGCCTTTGTACACTTCAACATCAAAAAGTTTGTCTTCGCGGAAAACCAAATAGCATTCCTTGGATACACCATATCGGCCGAAGGCATAAAACCAACACAATCGAAAGCTTCATAGAATTTTCAAAGCCATTGGACATAAAATAGTGAAGATTTTCGGCGAAGATGTTTTGAACGATTAATTTTTACTGGCGTTTTTCCCAAATGGCTGCATTACAACAGAGAGCTGAATGAGAACCTGAAAATGACTTATGAAGCTTTCATTATACTGAATGATATAGTCACAAATGCGACAAAAATATAAAGATGTTAGACAAGGCTACTATGTCGGTTTACCAAGAACCTTCGATTAAATTAAGTCTATTTACGGACGATACTGATTGGTATAGTTGCAACGAGAGCAGACACAGTACAATTCTAATGATCTGTTTCAAAAGTTTGACCACTACACAATTTCAGTGGTCTTTCTATTATTGTGAACTTAAGATGTTTATGCAACAGTGCAATCCTCTCGATGTGTGTTATAGGGTCAGCAACAATATTTCACTGTCCACAAATCTTTGGCTAATTATTTCAGAAAGACAAATTACCCCATATCCAAACAAAACATTTTTTTGTCACAATATATAACTGGAGTAGAGAAAAGTCTTGGCAATACCCTTTGTAGACAGCTGAACAAAAACTCTTCGTGAGTAATTTGTAGATTGCTGCTAACTGGCTCGCCTTCAAAATGAAATTGGCGAATTTCAGAGCTTAATCAACTCATCTTAAGGCTACAATGTCTTCAGATTCCAGGTCTTTAAATTCGTAAATGGTGTGTTTTTATCAGTGCCAGCAATGCATCATATTTACCACCTGCTCTACGATAGGTTATTCAGGTTTCCTTTATTTTATTTTCCTTGGTGCATCACATTCATGTACTGTGCATCACGTCTCCTTCAGTGTGGCTGTGAATCCGTCATTACTGTGCTTTGTGGACTCGTTCTTAAATCGCGTCCTCAGTAAAACAAAATATTTTTAAATAAAAGAGCTCCAAACTAAGGCTCCAGCAACTCAAATTTTGCGCATGTGCATACATAGTTGGTTCACGTCCTTCCTCTAAGTGGTTTAGATAATGTCTCATTGTGATTGTTTTGCACCATGGTCAGACGTCGTTCCATTACGCGAAATCATAGTAGAAAAATAGGTTTCTGTGTTCGTGTCAGCAGATGTACCTCGTGTTTCCGTTCTGAACACAGTATCAAGGATGACAGAATCTGGATATTTTCAGAATTCGTGTCGACACTTGAATACAGTTGAATACCCTTGAATACAGTACAGTACAGTATTCAACATCAACTATATGGCACCCACATGTCAATGGGGTGTTGAAAAACCTTCAAGACGATGAAATACTACGAAAATACAAAATTATAAGAGTCACAGTAGACAATTAATTGTACATAATAAAACATTCTCTCGATACTTTTGAGATTTAAAAACTAGAAAACTTACACACAGGTCTTTATGTGGGATTACGAATCCTTTCAAATTTTCACACGATTGCGTTCCCATTGGCGAGGGAACTTCCTTTGTTAGTAAATAACATGCCGGTAAGCGTTCCCTTACAAGAGTTGATAACAACCAAGGAAACGTTGAGTATGATAACAGTGGCTGAGGGTACAACGCCTCTGTGTATAAAACAGAGGGTGTATAAAACAGTGTATAAAACAGTATAAAACAATTCCTCCATTTTGTACTGTTGTAGTACTTGTACAGTTCTTTACTGATTCTTTCTCTGTATGAGGGTACTACAGTGATACTCTACTACTATCTAGAGGGTTCCATAGTTCCCTCTAGATGCGCCTGGATACTATCTGACGCAGCAAACCGTAACATGAATAAAATAAAATAATGGAAATAGGAGAAAAGAAAGATAACCGACTAGCAACGAGGAACGAACGATGTTATCACGAAGTTTAATAACAATATACTATGGCCTGCAATGGCTGGTCTATGACCCAATAAAGCTTTCATTATTGACGAAATGGTATCTTGTTGAGAGAGAGAGAGAGAGAGAGAGAGAGAGAGAGAGAGAGAGAGAGAGAGAGAGAGAGAGAATGCGTTTAAAATATATTCCGAAGAGATGTATGCAAGAGGTTTTTGACAAGGAGAAATTCATCCAACCAATCATATATGTGTTCTCCCACCAATTAACTATTTTAAGAATAAGTTCCAGAATAGTATAAAAGATGTTTATGGTATGGGAAAAATAAAAACAAACAAAACGTTCATATAGAGTTGTACTTGCACAGCTACGTGCATTGAATTCAATGTAATGGAGTAGATGACAGTATATTGCGATAGCTTAGCGACACTAAAGATCTGGTACGTTTTTTCTAAAACACGTCAAGGGATGAATATCAGGACACATTTGCTTACTGTCTAGGAGTACAAACGTGTTGATTTAAAAAGTTTAAAGCAGGTGACACCGCCCATTAAAAAACATTAAACCTTCCATATTTCCAGCCGGTGTCAAACGCTTTCAAAAGATCTAAAAAAAAATATTACAAAAAGATGTTTCGAAACAAAAGACACAAACTTGTGTTACTATATTTGCAAAACAAATGATACAAGACTGAATATAAACTCCGAATGAACACGCACTCAGATTCTAAGACGGTTTGCCATTCCCTCAAAACCAAAGTTCCATCAACGAGTCGGCGACGTCTACAAATTCCTACGAAGTAAATGGTCAATAGAACTCGAAAGAAAAAGCGATAGTAAAGTGAGAGTCTAACATGCCAGTGAATTGCATAAATTTTCTCACATTTAGGAATATTTCCGACGTAACCTTTAGAGTAACTGAACTGGATTGTTTGGTACTCTTTTTTCTTAGTTTTTGAAGTGTCAATGACTTCGGGCCAAGGCTCAGGAAAGGAATGCCGTTGCCTATTCTACTGAAATCGTTGGGAAGGAAATTTCAAACATTTTCAGGGTAAGGTTTAAGCATTAGATTGTGTATCTTGACAGAGTCTGGAACAGTTTTTTGGGGGGGAAATGACAGCAAAGGAGCTACTCCAAGGACAAAGTCATAGTTGTAATTTTTACAGGTGGACACCATGATCCTCAGAGCCTATCATTCATGAAAGATAGTGGAAAACTAGTGGAGCTAAAACTGTTTGTACTTTCTTGCAAAATTACGAGAACATTATCCAAGTTCTCGAAAAATTGTACATTATCTTATTTCAAAATCTATCTTTAAGGAAGAGACTTCATTAAGGAAAAAATTATCTTCATAATTAGTTGTACGATGACGTCGAACAATTTTTTTTTTGGGGGGGGGGTCAGTTTTTGACGAAAATGAGACATGTACCATCCCAGGTGCGTCATGTAAAGTACCTCTAAGATTAAAATATGTTTCAAATTCAAAGGGAGGTGACACCTGCCAGATCGATTGGGGAATATCAATTTTGGAGAAAATCGGCTGAACGGTCTAGCCGTTAGCGTTGTCCGCAGGCGGACAGATGGTTTAACGTTTCGCCGTCATTCAATTTTTCGGAATCAGGGACCCGCAAAACCTGGATTTAGGCTTCACCACGTGTTAGAGGATTTTTTCCTCTAAATTTATCAACTGAATGTATCTTCTTTTTCGTTACTGTCGCGGCTGTGAACACCTTTCGAAGTGCGCGCCTAGAGGGCAGCGCTCGGCGGCGGTTAAGGGAGTCGGCAGAGGCAGCGGAGCATGGAAAACGCCGCCCAATCCCAAGCGACGAGCTGGCCGGAGAGCCAGCGGACGGAGTGCGAATCTGCAGCGCCGCCCGCTTTAAGAGCGGGCGCCGCCCGCCCGGAGAGCAGAGTGCTAGAGTTGTGATAATTGGTGTAATAGAGCTAGGAGATTTGTATTGTGATAGAGTTATAATTGGCCCAGCAAGTTATTAGGAAATTCTCTGTTGATTAACGGTTAAACCCTGCTTTGTATTTGTACATCTCCTGGCATTTGGAATTCGACTTTGGCTATTGTAATTCGGTACATTCTTTTGGCTTTGGAATTGTAACGTGCGTACTTTCTGTGTTAATAAATCTGTGTTGTTTAAAAGCGTGTGTTATTCCGAACATAACAGTTACCATGGCCCTGTAATAAGTGTTTTTCTGCCGAAAATTTACCGTTACTTCGCACAGCATTACGTAATTCTCTCTCTACTGGGTAAGCGATAGCGTGAAAAGTAAAAATTGCTCATTCTCCTCTCGTTGCCACTTCCAAATTCCCCACGCTGTTTTTAATGATAATTACACAATATTCTAGCATACGGCTTACCTCTTTCTGAATTGAAAGACCATGTCTTGCAATTGCCCACTTTCACATTTTCTTCTGTTCTCTTATAATTTTCCATTTAATGTAATAATTTTACGAATATATTATTCATTATTTTTTTAACATGTCCTGCATATTGAAGTTTTTTCTGTACTGCGTTGCGGACCATATTACTTTTAAGCAGATATTTCAAACAAGAGTCCTTCTCACCTAAATGCAGTGGCTGTTTCACCTAGATTTAGTCCCTATTAATAATATTAAATACAGTGGACACATTTTTAAGCATTGACCACTATGAAGATATAGATTTTAAAATTAATAGCTCCGAAGTACACGAGGAAAAATTTAAAGAGTTTTAAACGGCGAAACTCGAGTTGCGCCAATATTTTAAAAATTTTTAAGTATAAGGCAGTGCTCGCATTCCTGGATTGAGCTGAATGCTAAACCATGACAGCCCCAAAAGCAATTGATACAAATTCCGACATTCAATTTTGAGTCAATCTGAGGGGTACACGAACGGCCCAAATCCGGATTTTGTTTTTTATTTTAGACAAAAACTGTAAGTTATGTTAAATACGTGTTGGAGGAAATCAAGAACCATCAGACAAATCAGCTTTCTTACATGGAAAGAATGGAAAACCGTAGGTCACGAATGTACATACAAAGCTTCGGAAAAAACCGAGAATGATAGCTGAAAAGATGATCATGAATGATCCTTGCTGAAGATTATCAAATCCAAAATCGCCATGAATTTCTTCTACCGCAGTAGCTATAATAAGGAAATGCAGTTTCCGAGTGTGTTAAAAACCAAACGTTATAACCGTTTTCATGGATCTCGTTTCTTGCCATTATATAATGACTGGAATATGAAACCGATAATGAAAAGTAAAAATATTAATTTTTACGGCCCTCAAATTGAATATTTGGATTGTCCTCGAACACATAATACAAATTATTGTATTAATACATTAGCGTTTTTTTTTTACTCTTCACAATACTTTATGCACGATAATTAAACTTAATTATTATTATTTTAAAAAATAATATTAAAATTAATTAATATTAATTATTATTAAAAATTAATTAATATTTCCTTACATAAAGTTCAAACCAGGCCAGGGTGCAAAGTAAATATGTGTATCCATAAAAAATAATACATTAATTTAGGTTTCTTGTTCGACATTTAAATGAGCACTTTTAGTTTAGCTTACGAGACTTTTGTAATTTTCTTATATGATATTTCTGGCCGTTTTTCCATTGATGGATATCTGAAGTTTAGTCATCCAGACGTAATCTTCAAGCAAAAACACGTCCTATTGGTAACGTGTATCAGCATTTTCTAAAGCTTGATTGAATATCCTTGTTGTTTACTGTACACTCCACGTTCTCTGGTATGAAGTCCCCAGCGAAATGCAAAAATATGGACTCGTTTTACTTCCTTGAGTATAGAACGCTGTACGCATACGTTTTACGAGGCTTTCGTATTCGGTATCTTTGTTGTTACTGATGAGTATCAAAATGACGTGCTTCAACAATTTCCTTACTATATATTTAGCTTCATTTGTCGTTTGAATAAAGATTTCTAAGAGTTTACTAGCATTATAATAGTAAAAATTCCCTCTCTCAAGTTGGCTTCGCAGAGTTTTGGGAATGTGGATCATAAATATTTCTAGCATTATCCATCTTTTGATGCACATTTGAATAATTGTTTCAGAAACCCGCCTTAATGTGAAGAGGTAGTAGGAGAACATCGTCAGAGGGGAAGAAGCTTTCATTGACAGTCTTTTGCCTGGTCTAAGAGCATCCCAAAGAGCTGAGTATCCATTTTCTAAGTGAAAATTTCGTAGACAACTATGCTACATCATAACCTTCGAGCAATATTTCGTGCACCCTGACTGTTGGTCCGAAAGTATAGTGGGTATTTAAAATTTTTCATGTATCAACAAGTTGTGGTTTTCATATTTTATGTTCTCAAAAACTAAACAAATCACTGTAATGCGGACAATGAAACCGGCAAAGTGTTTCATTCAAGAAGTCCCGACACCAATGTCTGAGAATTGGAGTTTAGCAAATGTTAGTTAGTGCCTTATTTTACGTGGCCAGACTCGGGACATCAGGCCTGTTCTCCCGACTATGCACGCAAATTTCGTTACGCCCTTTTCATCATCTGGTAGGGAAAGAAGGGCGATTAGGCGACGAAACAGGCGATTGGAATTTAGCTCAGAGGCTTCTTTTTGGTTTGAGGTTCTTTTACATGCAGTAAATCATCAACGTGGGACAGCGAGCTTTACTTCCCCTCCGGAGAAGGTGTACAAGGGATTTTTTCGCCTTTAAAAAATCCACAGCATAAATCGGGTTTGAACTCGCTAACTTGGGTATATCAGCACGATGTTGCTCGATGCTGACCATTATACCATCGAATTCGCAAATGCTTCAGTAAAATATGTCTACAAGAAGCTCTAGATACAATGAACCACAGGGGGAGCAAATTGAAACCAACTCCTCTCAACCGACCAATGATCGACGTCTCCGGCCACCATGCTAGCAAATACCTGGGTGAACGTCAATTGTTAACTTCTATTAACGGTGACGTACGATATTTGACACTGCTAATTTTTAAATATATTATTCTCGGAGTTTCATTTCTTGTTGTCATTTTTTTTTCACATTTACAGTGGTATAAAAAGTGAACTAAAAGAATTTGTAGTTAATGTATAAAATAAAAATAGAACTTTTCATTACACACTGACATTTCTGTTTACTATTTGTTCCATTCTAGACATTCACTATTAATTATCCAAAAAATGGCGAGAACGATTTGAAACTTTTTTTACTACAACAAAAAATATAATGTAAATACGAAAATTAATTGTTACATTAAAATTATCTATTAATAAAATAAGAGCAATAAGAGCGTCACACAACTGGTATTTCGAAAACTTTTGCATATCTTTCTTTCCCCCTTCTTATAAGTACCCTTTCTTTTGTCGAACTCTTGTATTCATCTCATTTTCCCTTTTTTTCTCCTCTTCTGCTATTTCTTCTAATATTTCTACTTGATCATCTCGATCTTTATGCTCTTCTTCTTCGTTATTTGTATCGTGCGCATTTTCTAAGGACGTTATTACCTTTGACATCATACGTAATACCACTAGCTATTACACGTAATACAACTGATTAACGGTAGCATCGAAAGTAAGATCCTCGGGAAGCACACACCACCGAAACCATCCAGTATGCCCACGCATCGTTACTCTCATAAGAAACGTACTGACGATGTGCGGTCTGCAAGACTGCACCGAACCTTGAACTGTAACTCAAAGATGAATGTCAGGAACTCTATTTTCTACTCCACGTGTGAGTGTGTTAATTACAAAGAAATAAGCAGGTACAATATACAAAAAGTTCCTGCAACACGCGATAATAAAGATATGCGTTTATTTTTCCTTGGCGATCTTAGAGACCGCACGTCACCAGATAACGGTTAAACGTACCGACGATACAAAGTAAAAAAGTCAATGAAGGGTGAAAGATGAAAAGATTGAACGATGCCGATGAACAAAAAGGAGTATGTGAGGAACTTTTCCGTATCCCTTAGAGAGAAGGTAGGATGACACAATTCGACGCACTGTGGTATTTTGATTGTTTCGTGGCTTTCCCTCGTCGTACATACCCGTGCTAGCAGGTTAGAGTTTTATGAGGTGTCTGATAAGACCAGAGGAGAGAATTCGGGGGAGGACCCATCAGAGTTCAGTTGGTAGAGTAGTCGAATTCGAAAAAAATAAATATGTCGACAAGGTATGGAAAATTGGAAGAGTTCATCGGTCAATGAATCGATTTGACTCACGGCGCTTCAATTTCTTTGGTAATTTGTCTCTCTTCAAAATGATTTTAAGAATATGTTTTGAGATGAGAATAAAATATTAAAATTACCTTCAAATAATAAAATGCATAAAACCGTATTTTACATTCGTAATAATATGTAGCCAGATTTTAAAAAAACCAGTGTCCTACTGAAGAAGCCATACTAAATTGTTTAGTGAAAAGAAGCACGCACACTGCTAAAAAACATTAAAATATCGCATTGAACACTGCTACAAGTCAAATATATCAACAAAAACAGTCTTCAATAATAATACAATAATGTATAGGATTTACATAGTACATTAGTTCTTTGCATACTACCAGGAATATAAAAAATGTTGCTCTTCTATAACTAATACAGTAATTAATGAAGCGAGTGCATAAAAAGGGGGATAATTGCGTGAATGGTATGTTCAAGAAAACGTGTGATGATAGGAGCGAGTTTTGTTATATACCATTTCTGCTATTATACCCCTTCATACACATGTTACGTTCAATATTTTTTCGATTCCATTTACGAATAATTCAAATTTTAAAAAATTCAAGCACATGTTTTCTGAGACATGTATTGCTTCTAAACGTCATTCTACATTCATGACGTAATATTTGCTTCTAAAAAAGATATATTTTAGCGAGCATTGCATTGTTTTGGTTTCCTTGAAATATTTGAAAATGGAAGGTACTGCACATGCTGCGGATACAATATTAGATGCTGACAAAGTCATGAAAACATTACTTTCCACGAAAAATAAAGAAAGGTATGAGAGAGAATCAACATGTATAAACATCGGGAGAAAAAAAAAAAATAACCACTCACTTCTGACACAGCTTTGCAAGTTATAGCGTACTTTTTAGAACTGATAAACACAACAGACGTTTGCAGTTTTTCATTCGTAATCCTAAAAACAAATGTTTTACACGTAATACATTTAATTTATTTCTTTAAACATTTCATGTTGTTCCATAATTCCGGCAGCTTAACGTTTACTTACCCAATTGAGTTTTATTCATTCGTTGATAATATGTAGTTGTACGTACTTAATTTGTGATGCAGAATTTTGTTCATGCTTCATGGCCATATTTGTTCATGCAAATACATTGGCTACGTCTGTGTTATAGTTTCGTAATTAAACGATTTGGCTCCCTTTCTGAATTCTGATTGGTAGATGTGAATTTTTAATTACACGGTGGGATTGATTGCATGTTTGGTATATATTACCATAGATTGGTAGATACCATAGATACCAACGATTTTTCATGGAATTCATGAGCATCTTGTTAACTGAACGAAAAAATATTTAATAGGGCGGTCTTTTTATGAAACCTTTGCTGTCGCATTACGTCAGCTGTGACTTAAACACTGATGCAGTTAGTCCCAGAATTAAGTCGGCAAAAACAGTAAGAGAACACGAGGAATAACAAAAAAATATTTGAATTTTTTAGTAAAAACCTAATCTTTTTCATTCTTTTTATGTTTCTCGCGAGTTATTGGATATACAACGAAACCATTGACACCCGTCGCAAGGCAATAGGCTGCATAGTTTTAACTCAATTTAGATGCACACAAAAGCGAGTATTCAATGCGTTAATAAACAAAAAAAGAGGTTTCTTCCTTCAAATAATAAGACAATCCGGTGTGTCACGACAAGATGAAACGGTGCGAGCGCGAAGACTCTTCGAAGCTAAGTTCATTACAAAATGAGTCGCAAACAGATTCATACAACAACATGACGCAATGAACAATTAACGGATGATAAGAGCATATTTTGTTAACTTTAAGATATAATTTTTTTAAACATTTTATTTCTCCCTGTTCAATTTTTACAATTTTTCAAGGTTTTGAAAGGAAGATTTATTACATAACTTTTTTGGCAAGATGCCAGCGATTTACATTCTAGGTATGACATTTTTACCTACAGCTGAATAACTAATAAATATAAAATACATATATTTTAAATAAAATAAGATATAATTGAAATTCAGTGTGTATACCACGCCTGCCCAACTTGAGTGGCTCGTTGAGCGGCCGCGAGCAGCTCGCATCTAATGAGTCTAGAAATTGGTCCGCGATCTTCGTCGTACCGCGGAGGAACTACGTACTACGTTAAAACGCCACTCAGCGGCAGGGGAAGAAGTTGCGGGAGGGAACTACGTACGGGTAAACGCCACTCTGCGGCAGGGGAAGTAGTTGCGGGAGGGAACTACAGGGCATTGAACACTTGCAGTCATTGGCTTCAGAATGCACGTCACACGAGCTTTGAAAATGATCTTTTCTCTTCTGGGCTTCGAAAGCGACTGTAGGCAAGCACACAAGTAAACGCGAATACAATTCGAAAGCAATAAAACAGGTTTAATGATTTAAGACAATGGATAGTGATCTTGTTCTTGCAAAATGTTTCGCTGTAAGAAGAGGCCAAAGTAAATCGTAAAAGTCGCAGTGTGAATTCGAATACCAGTTTGCAGACCTACACGCACCTAAAAACGATATACCAAAACTTGATAGGAACTTCAAGTAATTTCGAAAGCTGTTGTTTAAGGAAAATATCAGAGTATTGAATTCAGAATTCAATTTGTATATGGGTCAGATTAGGGATTCCAAAATATAAGGAAACTTTCACAGAAAACACGTGTGTGACGTACCTATAGTATGTCACACGAAGTTGTTTTTTTTTTTTGCTTTAAGTAAATAAATAAGAGTTGAATTAACGCTAGACGTACCGGCGATTCCATTTTTTATATCTCATTATGTATACAAGATTACAATCAACGCTTTAATGATTTTTCATATTATAAAGAAACCAACTGAAATACCAAACATGAATTTTATTCAATTCATAATATCCTTGATATTAGAGTTACCTTGATATTAGACCTTAAGATATCCTGGAGATTAGATTAACACTTTCAATGACTTTACACCGTTTGCATAATTTAATAAATGAAACAGTGAAATTAATTCTTTTGTTGAGGCCAATTCCTAACTCTTCTCGGATCTTAGCCATGAGCCACTGTAAGTGATCGCTATGCTCTGAGGCCAGATGGATCTGGATTAATACTATAGAACCGAGTAGTAAACGTAAGTAAACTAATAACCACTATATACTAACTAGTATTTAACGCTACCTTCCACATAAAGAAAACATTCCCCAAAGTGGTTTCAACAGAAACTTTTCTTTTACGGAAACAATTAGTGTTAAAAACATCGATATGGCATACCGAGCGATATTTTCTTTTTCAACATTTGAAACACGGTTATAAGAGCATTTCACTTGAATTATGTGATTGGAGGAAACAGAAAATTTTTTAATTATCGGATTGGAGGTCGAAAAAAAATATTCGTAAATTTTCATTGAAAAGTTTGAAGTAGTTTTTAAGAAAACGGCGATTAAGCATTTCTGTAAATGCAAAATTTGAAGCTATTTTGCCCAGGAATCTATTGGGTTTTCAAAAAATGTCGTTTGAAGCATTTCCACTCACAAACGTAATGATGTATTTAATCGAATGAAGTGTGCGTATTATGAGCGTGAGAGATTTCAAAACAATTACATTTCTGTAATTTTTGAAAAACTAAAAGAATACACCATAATGAACTTTACATCATATTAATCAGTGCCACTACCACATCCATTGGAAAAGTTTGAAGACAAAATTTGGAGCCAATTTTTTAAAAATGGCGTGTGAGCATTTCTGCAAATGCGGAATTTTAAGCTCATTTTTTACAGAAAACTATTGAGTTTTCGAGAAACTTTATTTGACATTATTTAAAGCACATGTGCTCATAAATGTAATAATGTGAAGAAATTGCCTCTAATGTAAGTATTACCGACGTGGGAGGAAAGTAAAAAAAATACATTTTTGTAAATTTTGAAAAAACAAACGAATTGAACACTGTAGCGTAGATGTCATCGTATGTGGTTTCTTTGGCATTACTTCTATCAAACATTTAAACATTTGGAGAAGTTTGAGAAAATCTTGTTTTTGTAATTTTTTAAAAATTGCAAATATTGCACGCATTTTCGCACGAAGACTACTCAAATGTTCAAAAACATGTACATGACCTTGAATGAAAAATACCTATGCCTAAAAAATATAAATGCCTATAAAGGCAACAAATTTCATTTGAAGGGAAAATGTCTATCTTCAATTTTGTAGTTGTAGGAAGACGCCGAAAAATTCAAACTTGTGCAATTTTCGAAAAAAGAATCGAGAACCGGAGTATCGTGAGTTAACAGTAAATAGTCGGACCTATGCCACCTTTATAAGAGTATTTTACTCTATTCGTAACAGAAATTTAAAGAAAAGATTTGGATCCGTTTTTGAGAAAAAATTGAAAATGTCCAGGGGGCATCATGTAAAGTACCCCCAAATTTTAAAGAATGTTTTTCAAAACCTCAAAGCTTCAACTAGAGCCAGATCGACAGGGGGTTTCTTCAATTGGGAAAAGATTGTAATTGTGATTTAGGCGCTAGTAGTGTTCACAGACGGATGGGCAGACGGTTTGCTTGCAATTAGTTTTTCGGCATCAAGGGCCCACAAAACAGAGATTGTGACTACACCATGTGTTAGAGGATTTTTTTTCTTAATTTAGCAACTGGATTTATTCTCTTTTTCGTTGTCAGGGTCCAGCAATGAATTTTTGTGCCGAAAATTCGCCGTTTTTTCCTGCAGCATTTCATAACTTTCTCTATGCTCCGTATATACTTACGTATACGAGAAACTAAAAAGGAGCGAGATGAAGTATGTAAGGACATTTTTAAATGAATACTGTATTATTTTTTCTTAAAAATATAAAGCAAATACATCGACCTGGGAATACCAGAGAGAATGGTTTCAACATTATGTTAGAATCCGTCATCGAGGGAAAAATTGTTTTTAATGCTTTTTACTTCGTTATTTGCAGCAATGCTCCGCCTTCGTATACCTTCCTAGAAATCTCTTATCAGTCCTTCCTGTCTTAGATTACCAGTATAGCTGAGACAGAGTTACAGTGAAGACATTTTTACTTTCTCGCACTTACTAAATAAGAAAATGTATTGTAATCGTGGCATGGATAACGGCGATTTCGACATAGGACACTCATATTGCCGGGCTCTGGTAACGAAAAAGTGGTTAAATCCAATTGCTAAATATAGAAAAAATTCCTCTAGTATGTGGCGCAGCCAGAACCTATGTTTTGTGCGTCATTCATACCGAAAAAACAGTTGACAGCAAAACGTCTATCCGTCCGTCCAACCATATATCAGTTTTCCCGTGCACAACGCTAGACATTAACTGTTCAGCCGATTTCCATCAAAATTGATATTCCCCAAACGTTATGGCTGATGTTGTGGCCCCTATGGTACCCCATTTTTGGGGTACTTTACATGAAGCCCCTCGGCAGTGTAAAATTTTCAACAACAAAAAAAGGGCTAGAAATTTGAATTAATTTGGTTGTTGAATAGGGCGAAGGTTGTTTAAGAGAATGATGCAGGTATTATTTGCGTTGAAATCCTCAATTTTTCGAAAATTGAAAAAAAAAAAATTAAAACTACAAAATTCAAGATAGATACTTTTGCCAGTAACACAATATTGTATAAAATTTGCTCTTTAAAAAAACAGATTTCAAACAATTTTTTGAAAAAAAAACAGCAAATTTTGCGTAATTTCTAGTTGAAGTTAATGAAATGTATATAGGTGTCACACCGACTACGGGCCACGAGAAAAACTGAATGAATGAAAAATAATTTAATTTTAATTTATTGAAAGTGCCAATATTAATTCTATTTTTACTTTCTCGCATTTTAACTTTCCTACCATTTTTATGCTCATATGTATTAGTTTCAAGCAATCCGCAGAGCTTCATTGAAATTTGCGCAACAATACCGCAATCGATATTTGAGAAGCTCATTGTTCAACGTCGAGATGGTGACAGTGATAAGACACAGCTGTTATTTAGAGGAGCTTGTGTTTCCAATTAACCTTTTAAAAATGATTCGAAACCTATTTGATAATCCACATTTTGTCGCAAGCGCTAAGAAACACAGTGCTGACAATAGTACGATTTTTACAGCGTAACTCCTAGGCCGAGAGCCACTACTTCAAACCTTGAAACTAATGACACTTTTCTTTAACTGGGCCAAAATTATACAGATATACGCTTTGACGAAAGAACCTCAATAACGTTAAGAATTTAATGAATAACACTGGAATGTCGATCACAGGGTGAGCGCTGGTTTGAACTAAAACCAGCGTCTTGTAAGTCCAAAGAATATACAGCCGAAACCTCCACCGATTTTGATCCCGTCAACTTCTCCCTATGCACGTCACCATCTTTTTCTTCGCTCCCTTCCGCCCAACGGGCGCCACGCGTCATTTCCGGCCTGCCTGCCGCCCCGTCGCTCTCGTTTCCGGCAGTGGAGAAATGGGCGTGGCCTCGGGGAACACGACGTCTGCAGCAAGGAACCCTGGCGAGTGAGAAACGTCGGGATGGAGAAGGCACGCCCAATACACTATCATACCCAAGCAATTCTTTCATGCGACTTAGGAAATAATCAACCACTACAATTTCAGTTACATAGTATATTTAAAAAGTTCCAGGACTGTTGGCATGCACAGAGGATTTCAAGTATATTTAGTATCAAGATTCTATATAGTCTCCCTGAAATTCAATTCAACGATTGCATTGAGTACGAGTATACAGGCACTCAAATGCCATCTGAAATGCCCTTCTTTCAACACTGTTTGGTTCTGTTGTCACTGCTGCTTCAATCGCTCCTACCGATTTGTACCTCACCCTTCATCTTCAATTTCAACTTTGGCAACAAAACATAGTCGGGAGGGGATAAATCTGTGAAATATGGACGTGTTTGAAGCGAAGTACCAGTGTTCTTGCTAAAAATTGCCGCACAATGATGGGCGGGTGAGACGGTGCATTGTTGTGCAAGAGATACCAATTGCCACTGCCCAGCAAATTGGACCTCATACACCACAATCTTTGCAGAAGCCAATTCAAAACGTATACCAAACTTCAACGAATTGACAATTACTTCTATCGTCATACGGCGGTCTGACCTTACCAACGCTTGCACGCGCTCAACGTTTTCAGCAAATCGACTTGAACGCGGACGACCACATCTCTCATCTTCCATCGATAATATTCAACACTTGAACCTCAAATACCATTCAAACGGTCATGAACGGCTACGCTCGTGGCACATAGCGAAGTCGCTAGCCTTTCACCACTAAGGTCCGGGTTCGATTATCATCGAATCTCATGTGAAATTTGTTCCAACAAAACTAGTTTGGCTGCTGCTTCACAAGGGCTAGTCCAACCAGTGTGAAGGGTCCTTAATCCTTCCCCTATCTTATTTCCTTCCCAATTCTGGGCACTATGTAGTGACGGAGGGGCGCGCGAACTAAGAGGCGCGTACGCGGAGATGCTATTTGACGGTCCTCTTGACAACTGACTGCGATGTGACGTGAAATGTTAGTAAAGGAGGATTACTGCCCAATAACGCACATAACTGGAGGATTACTCCCCAGCGCAAAGGGCTCAAAGCCCCTTAAGGGTCTTGGAGACGCGTTGCGTCAAAATGGTAGGCGCAACAAATTAAAACGGCTTGCAGCATCATGGCCGCAGCAGATTTAATAGTTTCAAAGTCTCTGCAGCCAATTTCCCCAAATTTTAGCAAAATTTGATGTTTATTCGATGCTCCATTCCTTCACAATGACATCAGCATCCGCATAATCTTCACATAACTGAACGTTAAGTTGACAGTGGGCAGAAATGAATGCAATATCAGGTGACCATGACAGAAGGATCTTCTCACGTAGTTCCGTGTGCTGCCAGAGTTAGCGTTACTTGTATTTTTGTACGAGAGGCAGTCTGGAACTTTTTGAATACACTGTAATTTTTATTGCAACATTCCCATGGTTAACTTTTGGGAAACATTTTTCCATCTTCAGTGGGTTCATATCATGAAGAAGGAAAAATGAAAAAATACCTGACCTACCCGTTAGCTTGATGGATTTTTCTCCAACCAGTTATCTCCCACCAGCGGGGCAACGCCCTCCCCCCCGGGAAAAGCTTTATGCTCCCATCTGGTTTCTCAGGATGTCTGGTGGTGGAGCGCTTGAAGGTCTGTGTAAGTCGGAGGGAGGATACGACAAGAGGAAGGAAGGATCGCGCGAAGCCTGGCTCCCTTTTCCTGAAGTACTGCTCTGACATCCGTCTGGTGTTGATCGGAGAAACCACAGGAAACTACCGTTCATTAATTGATTGATGTTTCCGGGCGCGTCAACTGCTCTGGTCATTAGTCCCGTTAGTGTAGTGCACGTTTTTTCTCGGGAGATAGCAGTGATCTTCCCCCGCTGGATGGCGAGATCCGGCGCCGACCTACCGTCGGCTAGTGGGGTTTCCCCCTAACCAGGACTCTCCCACCAGCGGGGCACCGCCCCAGCCGGGACAATCTCTAAGCTCCCGACCGGTCTCCCGGGACATGCGGTAGTGTAGTGCATGTTAGTGTGTGTGTAAGGGAAGAGGATAGGACAAGGAATGGGAAGGACAGATCGCGCGCGGTCCGTGGCCCGTTTGATAGGGTACTGCTCCGGCATTCGCCTAGTATTGATCGGAGAAACCACGGAAAACTACCGATCAGAGCAGCCGGCCGCTAGAATTCTCCTCCAGACAGCGACTGAATTCGACCTAGCTGAAAAGCTAGTGTCGAAAATCCTGCCGCCCTCAGGACTCGAACCTAGGACCTCCCGGTCAGAGGCGCTGCAGTGACGTCAGTTGACTACCGTTCAGAGCAGCTGACCACAAGAATTCTTCTCCACTCAGCGACTTGAACGGTGTAATATAGAAAATCCTGCCATCGTCGCAACTCGAACCCCAGGATCTCTTGGCCAGAGGCACTGCAGGGGCATCACATGATGCCTTGAATCATCCATAGCGGTGTCCATAGTTGAGATGCATGAACTCAAGACGCGCTACTCCTGGTGTTTACGGTATATCTTTTGAGGAAGCTCCTTGCACTCGATTAATGTTTAAATTGTCAGCGAAAACGCTGAAGTCGGAAATGGAAATGCAATTGCCTACTAATAGAAGGGTGGGAGGTATAATTACGATCTGAAGTATGAAGGAGAGGGCTGCAATCATACACTTCCACCCCGTTATACAGTTTACCTCTCCCTTTATCTCAAAACGAACAGGATTGCGTAATGCATAGGGTTTCTCAGAAAAAAATGAGCCTGAAAGGACTCCATTTTTCCTAAGAAAAGTTTCCACTCGCACATAGAAAAGTCTGTCTAATATTTTGAGAAAAACTGATAAAGGATGAATTGAATAATTTTAAATTTCATTTTTGTTGCGTGGTTTTTAAAAAGGCTTATTTTTTGCTGTTTCGAAAATATCTGGAAATAGTCCTGTACAAAAAGATGCATGGAATACGTAAGTTAACGGGTATATAAAGACAGGTGCACACATTTTAATAAAAAATCTAATATTGTTTTTTACTTTACTCACTATTCTGAGGAATTCACAACAAGAAATTTCTTGTGACGAAAAAATTTTGGGAAGCGTGCGATGTTGAGGTTTGTGGATTTAGTTCATTCGTGAGGTCAGTCACAATTCTAGATAAGTGTTGGTACTGGGGATTTCCCTTCACCAGCTTAATTACTTCTCTGCCATTTTCCTTTAAAAATAACATTCAATTTAAAGAATCAAGTGAGATGCTTTAGCCGTATTTTTTAAGATATTCCTCGATGCTTCAGTTTTGATACCAGCGTTCAAAATAACCTTATTTTCCATTATTTTTGCCCGAACTCTTACTTTTCTTATGACGCTTTTGTATTTTCGGAAGTTGATAAGAAAACGGTGAGATATGTTATTACATAAGAAGATGTAGAGTAAAGCGTGTGATTGTTTTTACACTGTGTTCTACTTTCTTGTGAGATAAGTATTGCTTTTCCTTGAAATGTTTCATTTCCTCTTTTTAAGAGTAGAGCGCGCGTTAAAGTGAAATTAAAGCTTTGAGAAAAATAATTTTATTTTCCATTTGCTTCAGCGATGTTATAAACTGAATTCCATGATTCCCGCAACAAGTAAGCCGTAAATAATTTTATGTTAGCTTTTTGTAAATTGCTCTACGCATGCGTGTATTATTTATTGTGTCCGAGTTCATATAAATTAGAAATCTTAACAGTTTTGTACATCGCGGTCACTAATGTAGATCACTCATTATTTCGTATCTAGTTGTTTGTTATTAATGATCTTATCTATTGCTCATTATACTTAAATATACTCCGTGTACGTATCTATATTCAATATTATGTATATTATATAGAATATGTAATGTTTATATGAAAGAATGAAGGAAATTTAACAAACTCCTCTTCCTCATCTGCGGGTTTTCAATAATGCACTATCTTTGAGTAACGAATAAGAACTTCTTGCCACTCAATGAAACGAAATCCGCATTCCTTCCAACGACTCGTCTTGGCTCGCGTTTCCACAAAGCTTGTAAGAAACTGGCGTCATCCCGGCATTACAGCTTCTTGAATCCTTTGCATCTTAGTCCTGCTCGGTCAGTTATGAGATCTGGTGAGAAGTACTGTAGTTTAAATGTAGAATGTAATTTCTCGCGGTTTTTTCCTCCGTCTCCAGTGTCGCCGTTTTGGAGAAAAATTATCTCCTGCTTGCCTCACTCAAAAATTGACGAGCTTCATCCAGGCATTTAATTCATTTCTGTAAAGAAAGTGGAAGGAAAAGCGACGTTCATTCTTATGCGGTATCGATTGACTGATTCTTAATTATTTCGGGCGCGTCAACGGCTAATATCAGTCCCGTAAGAGTAGTACATGTCCTCCCTGGGGAAATGGCGTTCATCTTTCCCCGCTGAATGGCGATATTTTGCGCCGACCTACCTTCGGCTAGCGTTTTCCCAAATCACGTATCTGCAACCAGCGGAACACCTCCCTAACTGGGGCAAGCTTTAAGGCTCCCGATCAGCATGTGTACTGCAGTGCACGTTAGTGTAAGTGTGCGTAGGGGAAAGGATAAGACAAAGAAGAGGTAGGAAAGATCGCGCGCGGTCCGTAGCCCGTTTGTTAGGGTACTGCTCCGGCATTCGCCTGGTGTTGATGCTAGGCGAGTGCCTGGTGAGAGCAGCCGGTTTCTAGAATTCTCTTCCAGCAGCACCTGAATTTGACCTAGCTATGTAGCTAGTAACGAATATCCTGCCACCGTCGCGTCTCGAACCTAGGACTTCCCGGTCAGAGGCACTGCAGGGACATCAGCTGATCCCCTGAGCCTCCCATCCAGGCCCCACACGATATCGAAACTTGATGAACGAAGTGGAGCGTTTTACATGTACATTTCATTTTCTGGACGTAAACGTAATCAAAATATGTCCTCTGGAAGCCGCAAAAGGCGCCGAAGAATAAGCACAGAACATTACATTCAAGTTAACAAATTAAGATGGGTATTTTAGGGCTGATCACGAAACGATAAAACACAGTACATATTTAATTTCCCGCTATATAATTACTTCCTTCACATCACAATTCAAAATATTAAAACGCTCTCGAAACTGTACAATAAAAACGTACATGAAAAATGATCACAAGTTACCTTTTGAAACGGACTTCAAACTGAATTTGTCTCAAGGAGTGCCTATAATTGTGTATAACATGTTAGCCATCACGATTTAAAAGGTTGTGAATGCAGAACGTAAAATTTTCCTCCACTCCAAGTGAGGTTCGAACCAAAACCGCATTCATGTGACATGCGTCTGCGTGACAGATTGGTTAGGGTTTCCGGGCGCGTCAACTGCTAAGGTCGTTCTTCCCATAAGTGTAGTGAATGCCTTTTCTCAGGAGGTGGCAGTGATCACTATTCCTAGACGGAGTGGTCCGGTGAAAATCTACCATCGGCAAGCGGGATCATCCCCAACCTGGTATCTCCCACAAATGGGGTACCGCTCAAACCTGGACAAGCTCGAAGCTCCCGGTCTGTATCCCGGCATGTGTGGTTGTGTAGTGCATGTTAGTGAAAGTAAGGGGTGAATTGAGGACAAGGAATGGGAAGGAAAGATCGCATGCTGTCCGGAGCCCGTTTGGAAGGGTGCTGCTCCGACATTCGCCTGGTGTTGATCGGAGAAACCTCGGTAAAGTACCTATCACAGCAGCCGACCGCTAGAAGTCTTCACACAGCGTTTTGGTTCAATATATTCAAATAAAGTTTAATTGCTTTCTCATCGGTGGTAACGCTGGGGGCGCTAACTTCTGCCTTGATTCTTGATCAAAGGCCGGCGGATACCCTGGGTGGGCTTCAACCCCACACACTCATGTAGTACGGGAATTGCTTCCTCTGGTGGGCAGCTAAGCTCAGTGGCTTTTATCCACATCACTCTCGGGCGTCCAAGTCCAGGTACTTCGGGCTGGACTCCGGATACGCCAGAACGCAGCACCCGACCGTGGCGCATTCGCCATTCAGCCTGGGTGGAGCCAT
Organism: Teleogryllus occipitalis; assembly: GCA_011170035.1. Classification (NCBI taxonomy): domain Eukaryota; kingdom Metazoa; phylum Arthropoda; class Insecta; order Orthoptera; family Gryllidae; genus Teleogryllus; species Teleogryllus occipitalis. The sequence continues at coordinate 49,595 of BLKR01004285.1, forward strand.
TCTGCCAATTTCGAGCTTCTAGTTTTCCAGGCTAGTGTCACATAGAAGTTGTTTGTCATATGATCGATTGATTTTTTCGTGTTTCCGGGCGCGTTAACTGTTTCGGTCATTAGTCCCATTAGTGCATGTTTTTTCTCGGGAGATGGCGGTGATTTTCCCTCGCTGGATGGCGAGATCCGGCACCGACCTACCGTCGGCTAGTGGGGTTTCCCCCTAACCAGGACTCTCCCCCCAGCGGGGCACCGCCCCAGACGGGACAAGCTCTAAGGCCGTCAGGAGTGGAACCTAGGACCTCCCAGTCAGAGGCGCTGCAGTGGCATCAGTTGATGCACTGAGCTACCGCTCCCGGTTTAGTCATATGTCTTACCTAGCAACGCATGAAGTTGTTGGTGAACACGAAGTAAACGAGCAGAATGCTTTGAGAGGTTGAAGTGAGTAGTCCTATATAATTTCTCAGATCCACGATAGTTTGTGGATAGTTTACTGGAATATTTCCATAAGTACCCGATGTATTACAAGCTTGCAAAAATTGCGAAGTGTTAAAACTGCATTGTTAAGAAATAATTTCATTTCTTATAAAGAGTTAACGGTTGGCCAGCTGGCCCACGCTTGTCATTGCTGACAATTACGTTACACTAGCACCGGAGTCTAATTAAGCGCCCCTCACATTGCGTTGAAACGAATCCCTAGTCAATAACCCATGAGTATCGGGAATTGCCAGGAAGAAGCCATGTGTCTAACTAGGGGCCACCCAGGCCGAAGGTCGGCTGGCTCGGGGATCTCAATCTGTCTCCTCGCAGTATCTACCTTAACGTTATTGACATGAGTATCGCCGGAATCTGGGCAACCTGACAAGGGAATTCATTCCCGTCAGATTTTTGTTCGTGGGTTTGGGACACGGTGTAAGATATATAGGTGTGTCAACTAGCCGCCTTTTGGGCAGATTTTCTGAAGCCAGTTTGAGGCTAGTTCCTAACTCGTCCGTACGGTACGCACGATCGGTTTGGGCAGAACAAGTCATGGCCAGGTGATGGCCGGCATGGTGTCGCTCACGTTTCCAGCGTAGTAGTTTTGTCAATCGGCGAAACGCTAACGTAAATGTATTAAGCCTATTTAGACGTATTACAATGTGCGTCGGAGGTGTTATTTTTTTTAATTTACCACAGACTGAAGATTTGCATTTTAAATCAGGAGGTGAGGTAATTCTAAAGAGAAAAACAAATAATAATAATAATAATAATAATAATAATAATAATAATAATAATAATAATAATAATAAACAGGGATTACTTTAACGAAAAACACTTCAACTGTGATTTACTATTAATCAAGTGACGGTCACGTTGCTTTGCAACCCATAATGTCAGCAATCAATCAATAGGATTATACTTAATTACAGTGTACTGGATCATTTGTGAAGACAATTTCAATATCACTAATAATTTTATAATAAGAAATAGTCATTTGCAATAATAATTTTGCACATTCTGTTGAGATTGTTTAATAATACATTTTATCCTATTACTGATGATTACTTACAAATCATATTTTCACACAATACCGATTTTGTCATACGTCATACCCAAACAGATCGCAGCGCTTATATGCGAGAACTACGAGAACTAGCCTCACACTAGCTTCAACTTGGGACTGGGAGTGAACACACCTATATCTCTTACACCGTGGTTTGGGAACAAGTCCTTCGCAATTCTACCCAAGGTCGCTAGTGCATCGCCTCCTCACTGCGCCCACGTTGGCACTAACGACGAGAGTATTCCCGGGAAACTCGGGTCCGCCTCTACCAAGAGCCGCAGACCTTGCGACCGTCTGCCTCCCCCCCCCCCGGGTGATCAAAGGCCAATGAATTAATTGAACGCTCATGATGATTTGAAGTTAATATGAAAACGTCAATATGCTTATCTGAGACTGTGGGCAGGTGACGCTGCGGTGTGCTCCACCTGAGTTAATAAGGAACACGGAGTGAAATACAGTTTGCCCAAAAGAGCGTTCGAAATGAAACATTAAGGAACCTACAATTTTTTTCCCTTTAGAGCGTTTTACATGAAACTTGACGAAACAAAGTTGTCTCCTTGAATCCATTGCAAAGAGGTTAACGTAGAGGACAAATTGCTATTCCATTCCATGTATTGCAAGGTAATTGTTTTGACTATGAAGTGCTCGCCTTTTTTGAGAGTCGAGTGCTCCTGATGAGTGTTGAAAAGCTTGAGCAGCTCATCCAAGAGGATTTTGTCTTTTACAAATGTTCTTGCATTCTCAGCAAAAATTACTGCCCTGCAGAAACCAAATCTTTTGAGAGCGGCTACGAATTCATTTGTGTTGAAGTTCTCTACTACGTCTAAGTGCACGGACTGGGTAGTATTGTACAGAAATAGAGCTATCTAAATCATTTATTGTAAAAAAACTATGTTTCTCATAAGAGAAGTACAATATCAGCACGTTTTCTTGCGCTACAAAATTCAAGTATCTTCTCTTTTATAACACATTACTTTTACGAAGAAACATATTGAATACAAATAAAAAAGAACGTGGTTGGGAACATTACAGAACAAAGTACTCACACCATAGTAATAGATAATATTTGAAGTCGAACTAAAGATTTTATTTTAATGAACAGCTAACAAAATAAGAAATAATTTCACTATTCGGTGATCTATCAAACTCGATCAAATAAACGCAGATAGTGTATTAACGTAATTTCATTTATGTAGGGATGTCCGAACAAGGAACGATATCACTTTCTACATTATTTCAGTACAAATTGCGATCTGTTCTTTCCCTATACAGAAGAATTGTACTCAACAGAATATCGTGAATGATCATCTGTTCCAAGCTTCAAGACACAGGGAGTGCTCGAAATTTATTCATATAGCATTTTATACCTTCTTAACAGCAAGATGGTGTTGCAACAGCACATACTTTCTCATATTATATTTACTTTTGAAATCTTCGAAAATCCAGAGACCAACGAAAATCGAACCTGCGTCAGATTTTTAAGCATACTTCGCATTATCCAAGAAAAATGTAAATAAAAAAATTGAAGAGCTTTTTTTCTGTAAAAATTTTAAAAATTTACATTATTTCATGAACAATTACGCGAAAACTACTCAATTGGAAAATATTGCACATTATTCTATTTACAGAAGAAAATAAATTAAGAATTATTTCTAAAAGGAAACACCAAAAACGTTTACAATTTTCGAAAAATTGTGGATTTAGAGTAAATCATAGCTGCGCCGTTCTTAGAAAGCCTTCCTTTATTCATATACTTTCATTACAGCACATACTTTCTCGCTCGTTTCGCTCGTCGTATTTTGTCGCAGAATTACGCAAAAAGTACTCAAATTTTCGTAAAATTGCACAGGATCTAATTTTAAAATATATCTTTAAGAAACAAGATTTAATTAAGGGAAAAAATCTATCTTTAATATTTAAGTTGAAGGAGAACGCCGACATTTTTTTAACTTTTGCAATTTTCGAAAAATTAGGTTTTTCACTAACATGAGACCTACACCATTCTCTTCAATGTCCTTCATACTATCTGACAAGATGGTGGACGATGACATACGACAAAGATAGTGGACAAAATGATGGAGGCAGTTTTGTGAAAATTTGGAAAATGTCCCAGGGGCTTCATGTAAAGTACCCTCCAAAATTAAAATATCGGTTTTAAAATCAAGTGACTGCAATATCAGCCGCATCGACTGGGGAATATAAATTTTGGAGAAAATCCGCTCGGAATCACAACCAACCAACCGTTGACATACTGTTTCTCTAAATTGATCTTTCTGACCCTTCGCCAGCGCCGGCGTTGGATTTCCATGCATTTCTATGCAAGAATGGCGTCTTAGCTGTAACTCCGCCTTCGCGAGTCATTTTAGGTAATCTTCCGCTTCGAGGTAGCAAAATTGCCCATTTTTGGAGCATTATGTAAGAACAAGCCGTCCACTCCGTTAAAATTCTTGACAAGAAAACAAAGAGGAGCAAATCCAAGCCACTTTGACTTTACAAAACTTAGAATGACATCTTATGTACCAACCATATCACGACATTCTTACTACTATTTACAAGGACAAGATTGACGAACGCAAAATTCCTGTGCAGACACTAGAAATTGTTACTTTTTACAATTGTATGAAAGGTGGAGTTCACACTTGCGATCGACCGAGTAGTTTTTACGGTTTTTACTCACATCGCTCGTGGCTCAGAGCGAAGTCGCTCATCTTTCACCAAGACGGTTCGGGTTCGTTTTCCGGATAATCTCGAGTGAAATTTGTTCCGACAAAACGAGTTTGGCTGTTTCACAAGGGCTAGTCCAACCCCTGTGAAGTGTCCTAACCCCTACCGCTTTCCTAATTCCTTCCCAATTCTGGCCGCTGGGTAGCGACGCAAGAACGCGTACGCCGAGATGCTATCCGGCGGTCCTCTTGACAACTGACTACGGCGAGAATGAACAATAGACAAATACAATATTAACGGAGAATTACTCCTTAAAAGCAAGCACTTAACACCCTCCTAATGGTTTGGAGACGCTTTGCGTCATACAGACGCAGCAAATAGAAAAAAAAATTGTAGCTGCATCAACAGTAGAACGTAGGCCGTTAGAGTCTACAACCATCATTCTAATCGAAAAGGAGTCAAAGCGGGTCTTCGTCAAGGTTCTCCGTTATCTCCCTCTGTTTATTACTTGTACGTAGCCGATTTACCGACACACAGCAATATAAAATTGGCCCAATTTGCAGATGAGTATTCATCAGATCCCTCCATTTACACAATCAAAACCAATCTTAAGCTCTACCTACACCCACACGAAATTGACAGCTGGGCAGTCAAATACAAAATTAAAATGAATCCGTCAAAAACAGCAGCCAACATTTTTTTTTAAAACCTTACACCCCATCCCCCTTAGAGTTGAACCAAGAACCTGGGATGCTCACAACAAACCAATAAAACATCTAAGGACGTTTCTTTGACACCCGTTTCAATTGGAGAAATCATATCGATAATAAAGTTACACAAACAAAAATCAAATTGCACCAAATTCAAAGAATAATTAACAGATATTCTATTACCATACGATACCGCCTTACTGCTTCACAAAACAATTATACGACTACTACTTTTATATGCATGTCCAGTATGGAATAGCGCTGCCAAATAGAATGCCAAAAAACTCCAAGTAGTCCAAAAGCAGTTCCTCCGCACCATCATGGTACATCGCCAATACACAGCTACATAAAGAATTTCAGTTAGAACCGATAACCAACCACATTTCTTTATAGGCCTACATCTTCCAAAACATCCCAAATATACTCAATCTAACCCCTCTGGGACTTTGCCAAAATTTAATACACAATACTAGCATCAAGAACAAATTCCCGTTTCACACATTCGTAAAGAAATTCTCATATCTCGACCACAAGGAGAGTTATCATATAAAAATACTTGTAACACCCTCGTAGTATTGCAGGTACGGTTGCCATCTTCTGAAAGCCCATGAACGGGAGATTTTTAATCGGGGCGGGGTATCAAAAAATTAAGTTACAATAATGTATTATAGACCGTAGTATCAAGATATCAACATGTGAATTTCTTTTTTTATGGGTTACACATTCCCAGCACGAAATTTAAATATTATAGTGATCGAACAGAGATTCCTACAGAGAAAAAACTCCTGAGACTTCTGCGCTCGAAGTGCATAATATCACGTCATGGCGGCTTTTGAAATGTATCGATTTTTTTGCGTAGTTTATTGATGAACATGAAATTTTGTATGTTGGAAAATATTTGTTATAATAATAATTTTCAAGAAGGATGTGAAATATGGGTTCTTTTTTTTTCCCACACTAAAGTGTGGATTACTTTTATGAGAAAGACGAACACCGCAATCATGCAGCTCACATCACGTGAATCTGTCAGTTTCGTATATTTTTCACTACGAATTCAAATGCTCGTATTGCCCTGAGATTTTCCACAATAACCCGAAGCCCGGAAATTTCTCCTGAAACCCGGAAAGGTGGCTAGGCTCATTTTCAGTTGTATTTCAAGATTTCTGTAAGTTAATTCTAAGTATATTGCAGCAACCATAACAAATGTAGAGTGTTTTACGCACTGGTCTTTCCAAAAGAAAACAAAAAGTATTTAGAGGGTAGTCAGAAGAACAGAAAAGTGTCCATTAGCTGTATTCTTTTGTTTAGTAAGCGTGACCATTCTTTTATTTTTATATGTATTCCACAATTTATATAGTACTCATTAGTACACATAGTATTTATTAGTACTTATATAGTACTCATTAGTACTACTCATAGTACTCATTCCTCCTCAAACCATAAAAAAGACACAATTTCTTGAATTGGAATGGTCGGGTCCACATGACTGACGCCAGTGTAAGTAACATAGATTTCACGCCAATAGTTAAAGGTGAAGCTCTGCGTGGAAAAACCCGAAGTCCAGGACTTCGGTTATTTTTCAACTTGTTGTAACTACTGTAATTTGTTGTACTACTCTTTAAATTAAATCGTGTTGTTATTGTTATTAAAATGGAGGAAGAAGTTTGTGCCATGCAAAGAAGTGTGAAACATTCTTCCGTGTATGGAAGAAATATATTCGGGAATTCGAGAATGTAAATGTGTAGTAAACACAAGGAGGAACTTCATCGTGCCGTTGGTAGGAAATTAAATAATTTCAAGAAGTACTAGTCAATGATTTATAAAAAGTATTTTCTATTGAAATCACGTCTATTGAGATCAGATATTCCGAGGGCAATAAAAGATACCACAAGAATGTTTGAAAATTTTCATTTTAATTTTTATTAATGCGTTTGTGAGTGAGTGAGTGAGTGAGTGTAATAAAAGACATTAAAGAACATGTTTTAAAAGAATTATGCGCATCATATTGTGATAAGGCAGAAAACCCCGGGTTTATTTTGAATAGGAAGAAACGGCAAAAGTAAGAAATCCAATGAAAATGTATGCAGATAAGGCGCTGGAAACCAAGAAATACACGTTGTTGGGACGACCAATAAACAAGTTATAGTTTTCATGCGCTATTCATTTGGGAAACACGGTTCCCAGGCCATTACACGAAGAAGGTGTGAAAATGACGTCGGAAACCGTGGTTCTGTAGAAATATTGAAGTGGTCACTCTTTGCTAGCAGCGAAACAGAACGCGCGTAAGCAAAGGGAACGGTACGAATATTTGAGTTGAGACTGAGGTTTTACCTCAATGACAGGGAAGGGGAAAACCATAATCAAAGTTTTGATAGCTTTGTATTGTATGAAATAAGACGTCAGAGGTTTCATTTTAGTTTTTGTAATTTGTGATTTAAATTCAATAGACTGTTTTCGAAGGGGATTTATGTTCGAATAGATCCAAAGATGGGGTGGATTTTTAATAAGTTGAGCTGAAGATAGATAGTTGCGCGTAAGTGTTTCTTCCGAAGCACAGCCAGGACAAATCGTGCTCGCGAATTACTTTAGTTCTAATTTATGAATTTTATGAAAGTACTAAATAGTTAAAATACTCCGAGAACATTTGTAAACATATTCTAACGTTAGACAAGATCACGATAATAGGGATACCAATGAGGACATCCTATTAATGATTTAAAGTCAGAAGATTTGAAGACATCTAAAAAGTCATCATAGCACTCGAAGATCACAGGAAGCCCGTGAACTTCAATCGGAACCGTACGGAACTTCAATTATTGTATCGAAGAGATTTTAATTAAGTCAGTAATGAGATCAATATCAATTATTGTATTGTTGTAATGTTGAATTCTTATTATTTTCAGGAGTATATGAGCGGAGTCTGGGTTATGTGATGTGCGATGTTCATTTGTCTGTCACCGCAGTGCCCTAATGCTGGGTGTGTAACTTAACCTTAAAATACTTTCTTACAAAAGTGAATTGGTAATTAGGCGGTGGATAGAATAAATGTTCTTTATGGTGAACGCGAGGGCCGATGGACCGAGCCTCGCCGTGACGGATCCGGGCAAGGGAAGCGAGAAAACTTGTCTTTGAAAGTAATTTGGCATTACAATGTGGCGGAAACAAAGCGTATGCGAATATGGGATGTGGGCGAATATGGACTCTGTCCATTCTTGTTTTGTATTTTTCCGCTTAGGTTTGCGTTATGATTACAACTAGTGGTGGGGAAGACGTCAGCAAACACAATGCACATCGCACTCAACTTATAACCAAGTTATAGCCAAGCTAGAATCCCCACTTTGAAAAAGAAAAGGCCGATAATTTGTAGTTATTTGCTATCGTTCAATAATTGGTTTTAATCAACAGAACTTCCAGGAATCGTAATTCTGTATAGAATTGCACGTCCACATACGACATAAGGATACTATTTCGAAACGCACATATGTCGAAAACCATAATTAAATTTATAAGTAAAATCAAGAATTTATGTGCATAGCATGGCAAACCTAATAAATAATTAAATTGATAAAAGCAGAGAGATTACCCTTGCATAATAGTTTGGATATATTATCAAAATTTAATAATATTTATATCAATCAGTGTCGGGGCTATTTCTCACTATTGTCATATAATGATGTAACTAATTTGTTTGTGTGTTGACAGACTCTTTTAAAACAATAAATATATTGATTGAAAACACAACAAATCTATAGTATAAAATATTTTAATATAAAATGTAGCAGATTGATTTAACTAATCCTCAGTTAAGTGTCAACAGTTTAAGTTTCGTCTCGCTCTAACAATCCATGTAGTAATTATTTTCATAGTTTTCAAAACTTAGTGCATTTGGTGGTGAGTTGTTCTTACATTCAGCGATTCAGATATTCACGAAGTGAGGAATGTACGCACGAGTCAGGATTGTTAATATTATTAAATATTTTGGTTTCATAAAATATATGAATGAAACGATTATAATGGCTTTAATAACAATAATTGGAAATTAGAAAGGAAATTGCACTGTAAGAATCGCATGGTAGTAGGTACACATTAATAATAATAATAATAATAATAATAATAATAATAATAATAATAATAATAATAATAATAATAATAATAATAATAATTACTATTATTATTATTATTATTATTATAAACATAATTGTATATTTCAAATACATAATATTCAATTCCTAGTACATATGTACTACTCATTTTAAGAATTTGAAATAAGCAAAACCTATGACGCATGTCTTAATTTTTATTTTAATCTTCAACTCGTACGTACTATTTGAAAATTAGAATTTAATTATTTAAAATTTATTTTATTAAAGTAACAAACCGTTCGGGAAAGATAGTTATTCGGTTAAAAATGTGTCAGTATTATCGCATTATTTTAATTTTCTTACAGGAATTCGAACATTTATAATTTAAAATCTAATGTGATATGTAATAAGATGCTCCCATTTTGATGATTTTTGGTTGTAACTATTAACGAGACAGTGTACTCAATACGAATTATCACACTATTAAAGTGCAGATAAACGAAACAAATTTTTAGAGTGGACGTTCTGAAAATGCAGATATCACATCGAGAGTCGACAACAGTAACCAGTACCGAGAGGTATTCCGATAGGGAAAGAGGCTACATAGTTACCTGGGGACTGTATAGAAGAAATGACAGAATTAAAATAAAACCACCCGCCAGATGAAAATCAATGTAAGTCTAGGAGAACATGTACACACATTAGCTTTAATCAGTAGATTTTCAAAATATAGAGCATGTAAGTGAACACAAATCAATGGTTTAATATTCTCATGTTCCGTTTTGAACCCCGAACCTTCCTCAAAATAGCCTTCATTCAACCTCTTAAACGTTCCTTTCCTTCTATAAATCACCCTAAAACAACGAGAAACTCTCCCAGGGGACTCTTTATCTTCCGAGAAACGAGACGGCAACAATAAAAAGAAAAGAAAAAAAAGAGCATCGTGCCGCGAAAGCCAGCCAAAATCGAGAGCTTGCGAACACGTGACTGCCGCGACGCCACGAGCCCGGTTGTCGTAGCAGAGAATTAAAAGCACGCTGCGAACTCAAGTTTCTCAACTCAATTGTGTCGGGAAAGCCAGCGATATTCATTGCAAGGCGGTTCTCGGTTGTCAACATAGAGACCACAGACGAAATAAATTGCCTTTTCTTCCTTAATTGGTTGTTTTTAACGCTTCTTTTGAGCTAATAAAATTTGTACAGACGCTGCTCGAACGGGGTCGCGTGGCAGGAGGAAGACGGAGCGAGAAAATAAAATTAAAAGGGGAGAAAAGGAAGAAAAAAGACGAGGAGAGAGAGAGAAAGTGAGTGAGAAGGTTCCACGATTAAAATGCGAGACGTGAAGGGAGGCAGCCTCAGGACGCGGGAATGGGTTTGGAGGTCTGCCCCTCAGGCTTCAAGTAGTTGATGTCGGCTCCGCTTCAAGCGCTGTACGCGATGATGCGCCCGCTCTCTGTTGGAGATGAAAAGTACTTTTTGCAAGGGGTAAAGAGTTCTCTCAAGAACAATTTCTTGAGTTAGTTGTGGATTGCAGGATCTTTTCACGAGTGTTTAGAAGTTGCGCAAAGTTAAGATGTTTTATCTTCGTCTATCTCACAGTATTTTTGAGGGTCAGCTCCACACGAGAATAAAAAGTCACTTATTTCGGCATATTTTCAGTTCGTGAAAGTCGAATTCAAGGAAGAGACTTTCGATAGCCGTTATAACAACTACTGCCTACGATTTTTTTGAAATACTGTTTATATTTGTTACAAAGGAGACAAAATATTTAATGTCTTGTAATCAGTATTAATAACAAATTTTATAACGCCTGACTGAAACAATCCTCTTTCAATTAACTTGAAGGGAGACTAAGTAATATTAACAAAATCAATAGCAAATGCTATTATGCATGTATGCTCAGTAAATGTGCAATTTGGCAATGCAAGAAGGCAACAAGAATGCTTCTATTGAATAATCCACACACATTTTGTCCAAAATATTAATGCCAAAATTTCAGGTGTTTATCGTAAGTACCAGGCGCAAATAATCATTTCTGAATATCTGAAGTTTAAGATTATTCAACAAAGCACACTATTTTAGCCATCTTTCGGAACATCCGTTTGTCATGCATTAAAGAAATATTTTTAAACAATTGAAAATAGTAAAAACTTAAAACAGTTGGCAAACACGTAACGATGGATTATAACTAGGATTTTTCCCTTCGGTTAACTGTATATTACGGAACTGAGAGGTGATTCAATTGGCGTGATTCATTAGAGAAAAGAGAGAGTAAACATTGAAGAGTTATCATAAAAACAATTGAAGATTATTGAAATCATTATTCCACAACAATCGCTCAGTCTATTATAAAGTGAAGCCAGGTACACGATTGTTTAGTGTCCCTTTCGGGTAGATTAGGGCACAAACAACTTTTCCAAATGACGTCTCGCACTGAAGTCTGAAAAGGGAGATTACGGTTATAAATGACATTTTTAATCCATCAAAAATCTTTTCAACAGTTTTTTTTTATTTCAGACGCGCAAAAACTACGGCACTACGCAACTCGCAAAATATTCTTCATGAAAAACCTATCGTGCATTCTATTCATAGTAATTTCACTAGAGGTTTGATAGTTAACTGTAAGATCGACAGCTGCGAACTGACGGGCGGACTTATCTGTTAAGTTTCAAACCACGAGTGGAATTCAATTATACTATTTCACGAATGAAATTCATAAATCGATTAAATAGTACGAAAACAAGTTCCTCACAGAAGGAATATATTTCTTTATTTTCCTAAAAGGCTGCTGTAAGACGGTAGCCAATAGTACACATTTAAACTAGTCGATTGCCCGTGACTGGTTTATAACCAATGAATGAATGAATTTTCTTTTAAAACTTTGTAAATACAAACATTGAATGGCAACGTACCTAACATACACAAATAATAGTCTACATTCTACACTCTGTAATCATAGGCTACATACCAAGTCCGTTCCTGTATAAATCAAATACACTAATCTTTTCATTTTTGTCCTCTAACAACCACCTCACCTTATCCTGAATATTCTACCTGGTCCACATCCTTCCTTCCTTAAAAACCTAGCTCTCATTGCATTGCCTGAACTATATATTCTACCCTATGTCTTTCGCATCCCTTACATTTACCTTTTAAGTAGCTGGGAATATCTGTCATTAGAATAATTTGAAACCATTTATTAAACTTTGCATTCCTTATCTCTTCGTGGTTCATAACCATTTTACTATAAAACGTTATTGGCCGAATTGAATGAAACTCATAATTCATGGATGAAATAGTCTCTGTAAGTCTGGTTTTGTGAACCTCTCGGAGTACACAAGTGGTGTTCTTCAGGTACATAAACTACAAATGAAACCTGTCAAGACCTTTTCAATGTTTTGAACGTTAGCACTTCAAGCTACATTCCCTAGCATGGCGGTCAGAAAGTGTGCGGTAAAAATGTATGAAAAATTAAACTCAGTGATTGATATCCCGTGCGATTAAATCTCAGGGTAAAATCTCAGTTTGTTAATAAGAGCTTAGTTATGTTAAACGCGCAGAATTGAGTCTACCTGACATAATGCAGGTGATCGGATCCTGCTCATACGATTATTTACAGAGTGCGAAACGTTTATATGGGCCCAGCTAGTTACAAAAACTATTTGATAATGTCGAGAGAATCTCATAAAATATCTGAATTTTCAAAAGAAGCAATCTTTATTTAATTAAAATTTGCATTTCATTAGCACAAAATTCTATTTTTTATTTCCGTGTTTTTTGGTTATTTGGTCTCTGATGTAACATTTGTTTTCACTTACAACAACTACTGGTCGTACGCGTCACTTAGTTAAATTTTGTAACAAAAACTGGTCCGCGGCAAGAAAACCTGCTACGAAATTTCTCAAACTTATAACTGAAGTGAGTTTACGCAAATACAAGAACTAGTACACCTAAAATATGATTCTAATAGCATCAAAAGGATGCAAATACCACAGAACTTTTATATTAGTTTTTGTGGTTCATGCATTCATTAACTATCAATTTTTAAAAATTTCATTACATTAGTGAGACGAAACGTAACTAACCGTCGCGACGTTGTAACAGGGATTTAAAGTGCTCGTCTGCCATTTCAGTTTTGTTACGAAATAACAAGAAACACAAAAAATCCAAACACTGTCCATGCTCTCCGGTTGATTTGATTTCTAGATTGTATCGCGAGCTCTGGATATTGCATTTTTGTTGCGACTTAAAGCATGGTGGAAATACATGGGTAAGTTCCTCCAGTGCGCCGATTTTTGCTCGTTCTGCGCACCACCAGTTTGCGTCACGAACCACGTGACCACAACACGGGCAGAGGTTTCTAGAATGATTTTGTGTTTTTTAGCTGAGGGATTTGAAGTTTCCGCAAAAAACTACATTACTATTTCTGGAGCGTTTTCTAGAAAACACATTTAATTTTCCGAAATAATAGTTCAGCTTTCTCATATTTTTCAATGATTTTTTTCGAGATGCCCAAACTTCGTATCTTTACAGCATTTACAATGCTACTACTTGGAGACGATTCACGTAGGTTGAAAGTAGCAGAAAAAAATTAAAATCCGAATTTTTTGTCATATTTTTAAATTGTAGTCATTTGGGATGATTAACATTCCAAATACCTTCTTGTCAAGTCTACAAGCGAGTCCAGCAAACTGGTCTTAATTTTTTGACCCATCAAACATTCAGACCAGGTCCACAGTGAACACAGTTCCTGCGGCGAGACAACCCCCCAAAGCCAGCATGAACACCCTCCTCCTATTCTTTCATTCAGCGCCATTCACCCCCATCTTGCCCATTCGCTCCTGCGCTCTAGCGACCGCAACTGGAACTACGTGCTACTCCGCTCCCCAGTACGTCGGTGGAGTTCGTCCCTGCCTTATCGACAACGCACACACCAATCTGAGTCGGTGCAGACGATCTCCGTATTACCGACCTAAACCTCACCCTTCCAACTACCCTCTCGACTTTTCACAGCGCCTGTGTACTTCAGATACGTCGGCGAACAGCCTTTGTGAGCAGACGAAAAAGGGTTGCACAAAGGTCTATCGTGGAGCATTTACATGGCAATTTTCAGGTTTGCGAAATCTTTTTGGAGGGTTGTCGCAACTTCTAGCTGTCTGACTGTGAGGCACACTTTTAACTCATTTTGCGTCTTCTGGCAGTACGTGCTTCCGGGTTTATTTGAAAATTTTGCTCCCGATCGTACTCTTTCCCTGAAGAGCATTCTAAAATGCTACAAATTTGCTGAAACAGAAAATTATGAATGACTATATTAAATAATGTTAATTTTCCTGTTATTTTATTATAATAATATAGAAGTACTACTTATGTTTGTGATACTCTGTCAGAAATGTCGGAGCACGTGAGATTTACTTGACTTCCGGAAAATGTCTGCAGCAGTCAGATTTAAAGAAACGTTTTAGCGTTGTAAATAAAAACTAGTGGTGCTATAACAGCACGTATATTCTGGCGTTTAGTAATGATTATGTAATACTAATTATACCACAATTTCTCTGTGAATTAACACCCTTCAGTCACTTTTTTGTAAAACTCGTTGGTTTGGGAAATCGTAGAACATTTGATGCTAAAATTAAATAGTTTCAAGCAATAAGTTTTTTATTGAAAACTTTAAATAAAAATAGATCTCTGGCATTGAATGTATTTTATAAGGTATGCAGTGTATTCACGAACACATTCGATGAGTTTTTCAGCCTTACAATATTCATCGTAAGCGGTTTGCAAGAAAGTGAAATAATTAAAAGCTAATAAATAATAATATACTGATAGTGTTGGCAAACAAATGCAAATATATTGAAAAATAAATAAAAGTATTTGTTAATATTAACGCGAACGAAAGGCGGCCGTCTATATAGCCTTCTGCTTTCAGTGTGGCGTTACAACAATGGGTTAAAGCAACAAAGTTACTAATTCGTATGGGATACACATTTTGTAAATTAGCATTGTTGCAAGAAAATAAAAATGGATAGAAAATAACAATTAAATATAGTATTTTTATATTCATCAAAATTACTGATTTTTACATGCATTACCCTTGATTCCCACATCTTATTTGGCAAAGCGAAATCATCTTTTCAATTTCACATTCAACACAATTAAAGAACACAATTTAAAATAATAATAATAATAATAATAATAATAATAATAATAATAATAATAATAATAATAATAATAGTTGTAATTTACAAATTCTAACTTACGTAACATCATTTTACATTTACAAAGCGGAGTATATTGAGAGCAGGCGACTATTGTCGCCAAAATACACGAGAGTACTCATGCTTTCAAAAAATTCCACTTTACTTAATTTGAAGATCTGTTCTTGATGGACACATTTAATACAAAAAATGTATCTTCATAATTGCAGGAAGACGCCGAAAAAATTTTGAATTTTCGAAAACTCAGGGTTTTTAACCAACATTAGACCTGCACCGTTCTCTTAAACGTCCTTCACACTATCCAATAACAATTTAATCAAAAACGTTGGGGTAATTTTTTTAATTTTAAAATGTCCCAGGGTGCTTCATGTAAAGTAACCCCCTCCCTCAAATTAAAATGTCTGTTTCAAATTCAAGGAGCCGCGACATGAGGCAGATCGATTGGGGAATATCGGTTTGGGAGAAAATCGGCTGAATGGTTTAGCAGCTAGCGTTGCTAATAGGCGGACGGACAGACGTCAATAGAGTTTTTGGTATTACGCTCCCACAAAACGGATTCTGGCTACACTACGTGTTAGAGGATTTTTTCTTAATTTAGCAACTGGATTTAAACACATTTTCGTAGCCAAGGCCCTGTAATAAGAGTTTTTCTGCTGAAAATTCTCTGTTCTTTTTTCGAGCAACATAACATTTTCTCTTTACTGTAGAAGCGATAGAGAGAAAAGTAAAAAAAAAAGCTTCATTTATATACAAATATACATAAATTCCGTGGTGGTAGCCGATATCTTGTGGTAATCCATTACAGGTATGGGGATAATGAAACCACAATAATAAAAATAATATATATTCATTTTATGCCCAAAGTAACTTTCGGGAGCAATATTTTCCCATCCTCAGTGGGTCTCTAACAAAAAGGAAAAATTGAGTGATTAACATAAAGAGGAACAGTGGTATAAAGAATAAAATAGACAAAAGAAGTGAAATGAATTATACAATGATAAAATTTTGAAAAAAATAATAAACATTGAAATAACTTTCATAAAAAAAATTAAAAAAAAGAATTAATTGAATAAGTTTGGAAATAGTGTTGCTTTTTTACAAGGGTGATTGCTATTATTAAGTATGGGCAAAGTCTTTTCTGTAAACGGTTTCTGTGAAATTCTTTTATGTGAACGTTTATTTACACGATCGTTCTTTTTAATGAACTAGTTCATTGAAGCAGTTCAAAAAGATAATTCATGTATTTTGGTGACGTGGGTGTTATTTCAGCGTATGGGTTGAAGTTTTTGCCAAGACCGTACGTCGAGGGCAAAAACTAAACCGAGACCTGAAAAGAAACACACTTCGCTCACGAAATATGACCACTTTTTCTACAATCGAATAAAAAGTATAATATTAAAATAGATGAAAACGTTTGTAATTTTGTATTGCAATATCGTGTTTGATATCTCGAGGAATAGCAGAAGGTAATAGAAGGTTTGTTACTAGGGATAATTAATTAAACTTCCATGAAAGAAGTATATTTTCACTTTATTTTGCGAGTAGGAAATTTTGCAACACGAGGTCGATAAGCCGAGTAATGCAATTATACGAGAAAAATAAATTTACTTTTATCATGTGCGTCATTCCCCATTTTTTCGACAGTCTTTTTGACTCTCCTTACATTTTAATTCAAACATTGAAATTAAATCCATGATTTTGTATCCATTGTATTACGGTCAGTACTAGTTCATGCGATCAGTACAGAATTATTTTTCCTTTTTTATGTTAACAGTTTTATCTGAACATATGAATATCATTTCATTTTGGTACTAGTGCTAAAAATTGAACATTAAGCATGTTTTGAATGCCGTAAAAGCAACTTCTTTTAGTTGGAGGTGTATAAATGTAACTTCATTATCTGTGCAGGTCTTCTAGAATTCATTGGGAAATATAGTTATTCAAATTATCGTTTCCATGTTGCGGCAGGAAGTATTATTCCTTGACGAAGGACATCATGGATAAGAGTCTAAAATTTATTGCTTTTATATTCTTGAAAATATATTTTATTACATGAGAGCATGATTTTTTTTTTCGCCAAAAATTCATGTAGTTTATGACTTAGTGTAGGGATCACAGAATTTTGAAAATGTGCATAGAATTAACTTCTCCCCATAGCACGTCATACACAGTTTCAACTGTTTTTTGACGAAAAAAAAAATAAAAATAATTTTTACATGTGTGGTAAACATGGAATTCCATATGGTGCAAAACTCCTGAACGACAATTCTGCAAAATAAAAGGAATATTTAGCTTCATTTTACATTTTATTTCAATGCTTTGAAATATCTGCTTAATTTTTTACTCATATAATTAATAAAAATAATATTTATTGGGAAACACGGAAATCTACTTAAGTTGCACAAAAGTGAGCGAGAAGCGGTGACCAGGGAAGTACGGGGGCGATCAGGGGTCTCTGAACTGAGATGAACGTCGAACGATAACATGCGAACTAAGAGGGCTAAGGTCTCTGAACTAGGTGAACGACGACTGGCGAACTACGAACGGTGGTCGATGACCAGCGAACTACGAACTGTGACCGATGACACATGAACGATCGTTCACTAAATGGTCGTACCGTTCCTTTTCGAGGATAGTTCAATTAAAATAGTTCGTTCGCGATCGACACATCACTAGAAGAAACATCCACTACTTCAACGACAGAGGAGTAGAGTATTACTTGTATATTACTGTAATAAACACAAAGATGACAAATTTACAGCACATAGATTACACAACAAATTTACGTTTGTACAGAGAATAAATTTTCCAAGAAATTATTCTTTGAGAGATAGACTTTGATGCAGTATTTTGGATGAAGATCGCATTTTCCACAACGAAATTGCACTTTTTTTGTAGCAGTGTCCACATCTAGCTCCAGTCACCCGATAAATAATAATCATACGATTTATTCTATCAAAACTAGAGTGAGTAAGAGCATGTATATTTCTTTCGAATGAACTTCTTTTTGCTATTCTTTTGTATGTTTCCCAATTGTTTGTTGCTATAGATTGGTGAATTGTTCTCGTTCTAATTTGTTTCCTTGTTATTGTGCATTTGCCATGTATTTTGCACAGCCATATCGAAGCCCTGTATAGTATGGAAAGTACCACTTTTCCCCTGACCGAAGATCTGTACAAAACTATGTTCTCAAAACATCGCTCAATATCTCCACTAAATTTATTTTGTTTTATGAAATTTGGCGGCTCGATATCGATAGGTTTTTGGAGCAGCCAAGATGCACACGGCAAACTCAAAATATTCGGGCTCTCTCGTGGCGCAAGAGCGAAGTCGCTCGCCTTCCACCAAGGAGGTCCGGGTTCAATTCCCGTCGAATCTCATGTGAAATTTCTTAAAACAAAACGAGTTTGGCTGCTTCACAAGGGCTAGTCCAAACCCTGTAAAGTGTCCTGAAGCCTACCCGTACAAATTCCCGGACAATCTCATGTAAAATTTGTTTCAACAAAGCAAGTTCAGCTGCTTCACAAGAGCTAGTCTAACCCCTGTGAAGTGTCCTAGACCCTCACCCCTATCCTAGTTCCTTCCAAATTCTGGCCGCTGGGTAGTGACGCAGTGTAGCGCACTAGAGGCGCGTACGCGGAGATGCTACCTGGCGGTCCTCTTGACAACTGACGGACTAAAGACTTACTGACTGTTTAAAAAGTAATGGAGGATTACTCCTATTGATAATGACGGGATAAAAAGTAACGAAGAATTACTTCCAGTAATAAGCGCTCAACGCGCAATGGGGGTTATGAGACATGTTAAAACGCATACTGGGATATTACGTGACCCAACTGTCACCACATTATCAACCTTCCATTTGCACACCACAATCTTTATACCACTGCACCTGAAAGTACACCGAAATTCTTTCAACTATTTGTTTCAACCAACCACAGTTTCAAATCCGCTCCGCTCCAATTTTTTCAAGTTTGTTGTCCCAAGGTAGTGTTGCAAGATGTCTGATAATTATCGTACATTTACGATAATTCGTTGTAATTTACCAATTACGATTAATTTTACAACCAACGTACGATAAACGTACGGTAATTTGACAAATTTGTACTAGAATAACTGTTAATATGATTTCGATAAATTTCAGTAACTCTAAAGAAATTTTATAAAAATTTCGGAAAACCTGTTGAAGATAGGACTTTATATATCATTGAAGAGAAAGTCGCGAAATTTTTATAATAACGCTGTAAAATAACTTTCTGAAAATCTTTGAAAAGACCTATGGCGTGTTCATTCACACCTTTAGCTCACTCTCCCCCCTCTCTTTTCTCTTCCCCCCTCTCTCTTACACACAATCTTAATGAGAAAATAAGGATGGATTATCATTATCGGCCAATGAGAATAATAAACACGCAATTTCTTAACAATATTCAAGAATAGTGATTCGATATTATAAGTATATACATACGTTAATAAAAGTAAAGGCGGCTTCACACATTCATTATTTGGCGAGTAGCGAGGAACAGATCGCCGAATCACAAGTCTTGTGGATGAGTTGCTTGCTATTTGCAGAATGACGAACATTCGGTGCTCGCCCTACCCACTACGTGTAGGTCTTTTGGACACAAAGTAAGCGAACATGGCTCGCTCGTGGCATATAGCGAAGTCGCTAACCTTTCACCACTGAGATTCGGGTTGATTCCCGTCTAATCTCGTGTGAAATTTGTTCCAACAAAATGAGTTTGACTGCTTCACAAGGGCTAGTCCAACCCCTGAGAAGTGTCCTAAACCCTACCCCTATCCCTGTTCCTTCCCAATTCTGGCCGCTGGGTAGTGACGCAGGAGCGCGTAGCAGGAAGCGCGTACGCGGAGATACTACCTGGCGGTCTCTTGACAACTGACTGCGACGTGACGTAACATGACTTATAGATAATGGAGGATTACTCCCCAGCGAAAAGCGCTCAATGCACCTTAAGGGGCTTGGAGACGCGTTGCGTCAATTTGTAGACGCAACAAATTTAAAAAAAAATGTGCTGATCACTTCAGCTGTTCGGGACTGAGCGACCTGTAGCTAGCTGCTCGGCGAATGTCCAATGTGTGGATGACCGCATGTAGTTATGTTATAAAATATATACAATATCACTTGTATCCACAATGCTTTGTATTCTCAACTAAAAATATCTATTTAAAAAATAATTTAAAATAAAACTCATTGAAATTGTGAAAAAATTGTACGACATTTTTATAAATTAACAATAAGTTGATATTGCTGCCGTACGATATTAATAGAAGTCGCGGTGCAATGTTCACTATTCAACTATTTAGCAACACTGTCCCATAGGAAACATTGTTGGATACGATTTTCTCTTTTTATGCCTGTGATGATTCCTCTTTGTTTCAGTTCATCTAATAAAGCAAAAGTCATAAAATAATTGTCAAAGCATAAACGCAAATTAGTAATGGGCCCCATTTGTGTTGCAATTTTCACCATACTCTATGAAAACGATAGCAGCAAGTTCCAAATGTCTGTCCGCGTGCAATGTTATTGTAGAATAGGCCTGATAACGTCAGAACAACGACGTTTATTTAGTTCTGAGAGATCCTTCCTAAAATGTATTTCCCAACCTATGGGCTTACCCATGATAAAACGTTTAAACAAATGCCCCCATGTTAGGGCATAGCTTTTACCACCGAGTTCACGTTTTCAAATGGAGAAAATTTTATAATATTTGTTCAAATCACTGAATAAGGGCATCATCTTCGCTTTTCATGGTTATTGTCACAAAAACGAATTATATTTATAATATGAGTGATCGCGCCTCTTGAAATAGCTTCTTAACCATCATATTATATATTTCGCTTCTATTTGTATCTTCATCGTCCAGTTTATCCCAAAATTTCAGAAAACGTACAAAACAAATACACTACTCCTCATAGCACGTCATACACAGCTCTTTTTGACATGAAATGAATGAAGTAAATAAACATTCCTGGAGTATCCAGCACAAAAATGTTTTAGTAATAATTGAGGCATATACAAAACAGTCGTTTTTTTTTCGATAATATACTGAGTCCTGAGGTTCTCCACCTATTCAATGTAGATTAGGTAAAATCAAGTTATTTTTTGCACTGAATTATTTATCCGTTAATAAGCTTTCAAATCTTCACAGACATTGTAGTATAGATTATCCATGCCCTAGGGACAGTGAGTCGATTCCTTCACGAACGGCACCATGATGGATAATGGGGGAAAATCGTAGGCGATATGCTTTTGCAAATATTTTTTTTTTATTACTAGGGAGAGAATGTTTTCTTATCAGTTCTGGCCAAAATACTCTTTTCCGCCTGTATTCATAATTCAACTTGTAAGTGGGTTAGAGTAGAGATTAAAAAATCGTACACAAAACACACTCCTCTCCATAGTACGTCACCAACTCTTTCCAACAGTTTTTGACGTTAAATAAATACAATAAATTAATATTTTCTTAATAGTGTATCTTCTACTAAAAAGAACAACTCAGCCACTCATAAGTATCACACCAAAAAACCATTTCATTTCCATTGTAGGCATACCCGATGAGATTTATAATTAGTTAAAAAGTTTGTTATCAAATTCATGAATAAATTCATTACAACATTAAAAAAGTTTAAATGAAGCGAGATTTTGCACAGGATCTTTATTACACTTGTTGTCTCTGGTTTTACCTCGATGTCTCTTCAACCAGAATCTGGTATTCTTTTGCCTATACATAGCGTACTGTTCTCACTTTTCTCTACTGTTTTCAAGAGAATTGGTTGAGCTGAAGGAAAGTCCTCTGCACAATTGCTACTCTATAAAAACTTAACTGCATTTCTAAATCGATCTCCTGGGTATTAAATGTAGTATTATCTTCTTCGCAATATCAATCTTGAAATATACTTATAAGACTCAGATGAGAAAATAACTACACCGTTACATAGAGATAATTGCATTAACATTGCCAAGTTTTTCCAAAAATTCCAGGCATTTTAGGTATTCTAAAAGAACCATTAAGTAACTCAGAAACTCTACTTGTGGTTGTTTCTATTGCTACTGCCAAATAACCGAATTTAACCGCAACACTTTGTGAAGAACGACCGGGAAAATACATTTTACGAATAGTGCAGGCATGACTGTTGTTCACAGACGGAAGGACGGACAGATGGATGGACGTTTAAAAAACAATTTTTCCCTAGGAGAGAACCAACAAAAGTTTCTCTTGAAATCTCGAAATAGATTTTTCGCAGCGTTTAGTACAATCAATGCAAAATATTAAAATCGAATGTTGAAGAAATAATGCGGAATTGGTTGTCCAGTTACAGCACATGCTTTCTCGCATTGTTAACTTTTCCAAATTTTGAACATTCAATAGGTCTTAAAAAATGTTATGACATTTTTTAGCCTTCTTTACTCAGTCCGAGGAACAATTTGGAGCCTTTTTCAGATTCCCCCCCCCAACATACACACAGACATTCATACACAAATCGCTTTAATTGTAATGCAAAAATTCTGCGCAAACTAGCCTTTAAAAAAACTGAACCCCAGCCTTTTTTAAAAGATCTGATGTTTCACAACAGATTCGCTTCAAGAAAAAAAAACCTTTCATGTATCAATGTTGTACTTCTACGTTTTGCAATTTTCGATGCATAATGCAGAGTGATTCCCGAAAATGACACTTGCGCCACATTTTTACCGTCTTTTGCTACATACCAGGAAAATATTTTAAAGAAAAACTTAGTTCAGTTTTTTGAGAAAATAATTGTTTAAAAGTAGCCTATATTCCCACAAAATTACGTAAAAAGTACTCACATTTTCGAAAATTTGTTAATGATTAATTTTAACATCCTTAGAACAGATATCATTATATGGAGAATTCTAACGGCCGGTTGCTCTGATCGGTAGTTTGTGGTTTCTTTGATCAGTAATATGCAAGTGCTGATGCAGTACGCTACGAAACGTGGCACGGATCATGCACGATTTTTCCTTCCACTCTCGTCTTTCCGTCATCTCTAACTTTCAGTTATACTTGGATGCCCTATATTACCATGTGTTGGGAGCCAGCCAATAGAATTCCCCCTCCAGACAGCGCCTGAATTCGACCTAGCTATCCCGCAATGTCGAAAATCTTGCCAACCGTCGGGACTCGAACACTAGGACCTCTTGGTCACAGGTCAGCAGTGACATCTGATTATACCCTGAGCCATCGAAGCCGATACTGCGTCACTGGAATAATTACACAAACCTCCCTCCCTTAATATGAATTCACTGACTTTTCTCCTCGGTGCTCGAATTTAAAATCACCTTTTCCTACTCACGAACACAACTCTAGTACCCTTTGATCTCCCCGGCCCTCCCGTACATGTGTTAGGTGAGCACGCGTGCAGCAAACAAACGCAAGCTTAGAATAGTGACATATCGCTTAAAGCTGTTTTGCATCACAGGGGATTTAGGATTTGTCCACATGTACCGCTAATGTGATTGGTATAATGTGTTTCGCAAGTACGTGCTCTATTTTCACAAAACGCGCTTGTAGTCATTGCAAAGCGTCTACGAGCCTAATATTTTCACTTTTAAATCACTTCATAATAGCTAATTACATGGATTACAATTCTTATTAGAGAATACGTTGATTAAATAGGCGATCAATAGGTGAGATAGAGGGCATGAACATAATTACCGGACTTTACGAACACTTCAACACATCCTGCATGATGCATGAAATATAATGTGAAATTCATTTATTGCCACTTCTTTGCCTGAATTTTAAATAAAATGGATATATAAATAAAGAAAGCTCGTTTTAATACAAAAGTCTTTTTGTGTGTCTTTTTCTCCCAGGTACAATAAAAAAATCTAATAACATGATTACCGTTTTTATGATTTCGAACAGACTTAAGAAAATATCTTCAAGGATAACCCCCATTATAACAAAAATTAATACCATGTGTCGTATCAAATCGATGGAATTCACGTTTATTTAATGTGTATGCTTAAAGAGTACTTAAATTCCGAAATGTATTCCTGTTCATGAACTTTCACTTGTGAAAACAATCTTATGTAATTAAAATTGCTTTTTGTTAGCCTCTTTATTAGGAACTGATTAATTGATTGATTTTTTCGGGTTTCCGGGCGCGTCAATTGCTTTTGTTACTAGTCCCGTAAGTGCAGTGCATGTTTTCTCGGGAGATGGCAGTGATCTTCCCCCGTTGGATGGCGAGATCCGGCGCCGACCTACCGTCAGCTAGTGGGGTTTCCCCCTAACCTGGACTCTCCCACCAGCGGGGCACCGCACCAGCCGGGACAAGCTCTATGCTCCCGCCCGGTCTCCCGGAATATGTGGTAGTGTAGTGCATGTTAGTGTAAGTGCGTGTGTAAGGGGAGAGGATAGGACAAGGAAGAGGAAGGAAAGATCCCGCGCAGTCTGTGGCCCGTTTGGTAGGGTACTGCTCCGGCATTCGCCTGGTGTTGATCGGAGAAATCACGGAAAACTACCGATCAGAGCAGCCGGCCTCTAGAATACTCCTCCAGACAGCGACTGAATTCGACCTACCTGAAAAGCTAGTGACGAAAACCCTGCCACCGTCGGGACTTTAACCAAGGATCTCCAGGTCAGAGGCGCTGCAGTGACCTCAGTTTATGCACTGAACTACCGCTTCTGATTTTACTAGGAACTCCTACCGTTCTAATCTCAAGGTTTATTTCTTCGCAGTTCCCATAATTTGGATACTTTATGAGGTATATTGACTACACTAACATATAAACACTACAAGAAACCATGAAATTATCATTCAACAAAACGCTCATTTACACTGGTTATTATTCTTATATACAACACTATAGATATTATTTTTGCCGTTCCACCAAATGAAATCAAAGCAACTAATACTCGTATTTCAGGAAGGTATTTCGGAGGGGAAATATCCCTTAGCTCTGCAAAATGTATTCTCAATCACGAATTGAAAGAAAACTATAATATCTTGTTAGGTAATCGATGTCTGTGACTCGATAGAAAAGCAATAACAGTTTAAAAAGTGATATTATAATTCAGTAGTAAAGCATTTGAAGTTCACGACATTATGGAATTAGCGAACAAAGGTGGTTTTAACCGGATCGAGAATGCCGAATTACAGCGAGCAATATAACTTGCATATAACTAGGGCTGTAATTTATATGCAATAAAAACAGAAATATGCACATATATATGTAAATATATTTGGCAATATATGTAGTTACAAGAGGAAAATATGCGAAATAGTCTAATGTAATGAGTAAGTGAAAAATATATAAAAAGTGTAATGTGGAAAATATGTTTACAGCAAAAACCAATAACACAGAAATCATCTAAAGTGTTACAAGCAACAAACATTAATAGGACTTAATTTTGAAGAACACTCATTTCTTAGGAAAATAATGGGAGCTGCAGTTAATGTATATTTCACAAAATAAGAACATGTAGGTATTGCATCAAAATATGACTTTCTCTCAATTATAATAAAATCCAGTGACTACACAGCACGTAGCGAGAGAACTGTCACAGCCGCTTACACGCTGACGAAACTAACTGTTGGGCTTCTTTTCTTGGGTGGGGGGTGAATATGCAACAAAAAATATGCAAATATGGCCCGAATATGCAAATAGGGAGATATATTAATAAAATATAATATAATAAAATTTGCGAAATAAAAATAGCTTAAATTGATTCTAAATGCCTCAAAACGTATTCAATTTGTTGAAACGGGATGTTTTAGTTAACAGAAAAAAATGCAAATGCATATAAATCACAGACCTACATATAACAATATTAATATCGAATTTCAATACAGTTTTCGAAAAAAAAACAACACATTATTTCTATACGTTTTGTATTATTTTTTCAGGGAAATCTCTTCCACATTTCTTTTCATTATAGACCGATCTAGTTTACATTTTCTTCGTCAGATGCGGTTACTATCAAATGGGTCGTGTAATATCCCGAGAATGAAATAAAAAGAACGCACGAGTCTTAGTAACTAAACTTACCTCGCATTAAGATTTTTTTATTTATCCCTATAGAAACTAACCTAATGATGCACAAAATAATCAAATGTTGAAGATTAACGAAAATGTACAAAATAAATAATTATCACCTATCTTAGAGCGACGCAACTGATGGGTAGTTTTATGTTGATTTTTGAAATATTTTGCTATGTAATTTATGAGGATTCGAATATAGCTTAAGTGGAGGGAGAGCTTTGAAGATCACGCCGAAGATCTGCAACATATATTTATGACTTTTTGTCATGAGAAATATTCTGCAAATGCTAGGTATTCAGACTAGCTCACCTTGGCGTTAAAACGTGGTTTTAACATTAAATATCGAAGAAAATATTACCTGTTTTTCGGCGAAAGGAAATCAATTTCCTTTCGGGTTCTATCTCGTTTTTCGTGCATGTATGATGCTCGACGCTATTATGACGTGCCACCATCGTTGGTTCACAGATAATATGCTCGCTCGTGACGCATAGCGAAGTCGCTAGCCTTTCACCACTGAGGTCCGGGTTCGATTCCCATCGAATTTCATGTGACATTTCTTAAAACAAAACTAGTTTGGCTGCTTCAAAAGGGCTAGTCCAACCCCTGTAAAGTGTCCTAAAGCCTACCCCTATATTCTGGCCGCTGGGTAGCGACGCAGGAGCGCGTACGCGAAGTTACTAACTGAACGGTCCTCTTGACAACTGACTGCGACGTGACATAAGTGGATAACGTGGTTAATGGAGGATTACTCCAATGCGCAAAAGATAATGGAGGATTACTCCCGAAGCGCAAAAGCACTGATCGCCCCCCCCCCAAGAGGCTTGGAGACGCGATTCGTCAACTTGGACGCAAAAAATTAAAATAAATAAATAAATAAATAAACATGCAACTTCGAAATCACAACACCGATTTCACATAAACGATAAAACTCGATGCAGTCGACAAGCGTGTATTTTACTGGTTTTTCCTTAAGCCAGGCGATCCGCCACTAGACGGCTCGCCTGCTGATTCGAGAGACGATTATCTTTCCTCTCTGAAATGCGGTCGGCTATTTTTATATAAGGAAAAATAACCTCAGGCGCGCGATGTTTGAAATGAACGTTTTTTGCTGTTAATTCATCCCCAAAAAATGGTTATAATTGTTTATATTCGTTATTAGGCACCAAATTGGGGACAATTTGGCCACCTATGTGTAAACAGTAATGTAATCCAAACCTCCTGATTAATATCGTCATGGTTTCCGTATATATGGATGGTTAAATCTCGCCTCACTACAAACTTACCAAGCTGTCAAAATATAAAACGCTCTGTCGAATGGTAAAAATATTTACTTAGAAAATAAAATGTAAACAAAAGACCAAATGTCCCAGATTTACTTTCACACATTATGATTAGCCAAACACAAAATAGATAAGCCTTAGATAAGAAAACAAAAATTGACACAATGACGAAGTTTAATAATTATTTCTTTATTTACCGTGGAAAGCAATTAAAATCTGTGACATACCATTAAAAGTGTGCTCTGTGCAGGTTATCTTTAATTCTGGGTACCCATACTTAATCCATGTACAAGTTGATTTCTGAATAGGGATGGAAACTAGCTGTTTTGGCAAGAAGTGAAAAAATATTCTTTTCCACGTAATAAAAAATGATTTTCAAAGATAACCATCAAGAAAATATATTTAAATTATAGCAATCTTCGAAGTGGCTGAATTTATCTTAATGAAACGCTCGTCAATTGTGACCGAAGAAAACCTTGAAGCAAGATATAAAAATATTCCTATTTCACGACGACACGTATACACATCAGAAGCTAAGTTTTCTAGCATAAATACCAAACTTAAGAGTCTTCTTGAAAGTGAGCAATAATTCCGGTTTTATTCAAACAGCTTTTTCCGTCCGAACGATCCCTCATAACCGACGTGTTTTGTTTGTGGTAGACTAGAGGAGTAGGAAAGTCAACCTTTGGGACGCAGCTACAACAAATGGGCATAACCTTCTACAGAAACTCCGGAAAATCTCACGCACTCGAAAGTAGAACCAACGGTGCTAAAACGGCACGTACTTTCTCGCTCTTATTTTCAGGCAAACTTTCACGGAAAGTACTCAAATTTTTGAACAATTTTACCCGACCTTTTTTCAAAATCTATCTTCAAGGAACAAATTTCATTTACGAAAAAATCTGTATCAATAGTTTAGTTGTAGGAAGATTCCGAAATTCTTTTTCAACTATTATAATTTTTGAAAACTCAGGGTTTTCAACGAACCAGAGACCTGCACCATTTCCTTCAACATCCTTCACACTATCCAACAACAAAATTTAATAACAAAAACTATTGAGCTTTTTTTTGTGAAAATTTTGAAAATGTCTCAGACCATGTGTTCTGGACCTCCATGACCTAATTTGTCTATGCAATAAGCGTAAAAGCGTGCTGGTAGGAACAATATATGCATAACAATTCAAACAAATGACATTTCTCTTTTACGAATTGTTGAGGTGCGACTATAGAATGAGGGAGAGCTGGGAGAGCTGCACATGTTTCGGTCGAAACAAGATTGTTTTCGTCTTTTAACTTTTTGGAGCAAGGGAACGTTCTCAAAAAAAGTATTTAAAAACTATTAGTATACCTCAGCGTAATAATTATTGAGTATTGAAGAAGTTGTCAGTATTACCTTGTTTGGGAGAAAAGAAAATAAGTTTTCTCTCGTAATTCGTGCGTGAGAGCTAAGCTTGCTCGCCAGTAATCCTGCTGGGGTCGCAACACCAACCCTACATAATTGATTTGTCACTGTCCTCGGAAGGATAGATTTGTGCGCATTAACTGCTTTTTATTAGAGAGAAGCTAGACGCCACGACACTGTTCAGCGATCTCCTTTTCAAACAATGCGATCCCATCACGTCTGTATATTTATTTATTTATTTTACGTCAAAAAACAGTTAAAAACTGCGTATGACGTGCTATGGGGAAAAGTGAATTGTGTGCACATTTTCAAAATTCTGTGATCCCTACACTAAGTCATATACTACTTAAATTTTGAAAGGGAGAAAAAAAACTCCCATGTAATAAAATCTATTTTCAAGGATAAATAAGCAATAAATTTTGGCTCATTACTTCCTGCCGCGACAACATGGAAACGATAATTTGAATAATTGTATTTCCCACTGAATTCTAGAAGACGTGCACAGAAAATGAAGTTACATTTATGTCCAGAAGCAAAACAAGGGGCCATCTCAGCATTTGCTCAATGGATCAGGGAAACTGGACGAAAAACCTGATCGAGATGGGGGTCATTGACCCGGAAGCTGTGTTACAATAGTTGTTACAGGTTGTTTATACTCATTTATACAGTCCAAATGGTAATTAATGAATTATGTATCATTGTTAAAATTAATGTTACTTTTCTTGTGATGCTCAGTATAGTCTCTAATTGTATAGAAACAGTTATGCAGCAGAAACGATTTCACTTGGGATTTAAACTTTTCTATTGAATTTAATCGTTTATTTATCTGTATCTTTATTATCTGTATATTTATTAATCTGTATTTGGAAAGGCGTCATATTCTTGGAATTGCCGACAAAACGCAATGTTGTCATTCTGGTATCTCTCTGCGTCTGAACCGTGGCGCGCTCTCATGGCCATCCTTGGAAACAGCAGTTCAATCCTTCCAAATAGTTTCATACGAAAAATTTATTTGCCTTTTTCCCTGGAAGCCCAACCGCGTTTTGTTTTACGAAAAAAATACTAAGTCCAAATCGGTGTTTGAAATGTATACCCTTTGCTATTAACTAGCGTCAAAGGATTCCTTTGGGACGCTTGAATTCCAAAAACGACGCCAAATTTGAATTAATTTTGCCGCCTATTTGCCAACACAAATATGTACCCGACACAGTACTTGAATATTCAAACCAAATGATGTATTATGGAAGAAATTATTATATATTAAACTATTAATCACAACAAGCCAGACTTAACTTTCGTAGACAAATAGCAAAACATTGTCCACCTGATTGAAATAACAGTTCAACAAACAACAAATCTTTGAACAGCTTAAGTTATTTAGAAAAAAAAGTACACGGAACTCACAGCAGACGTGAAGATACTGTGTAATATCTAAAAAGTCCATTTATTCCTCTGATCATTTTTGCCATTCATAGAAACTTGGAAATTATACAAATACCCAAAAATACTTTTAAAATTATGCAAAAATCTTATTTTCATTTCATATTTATTAATTTCCAATAATAAAAGTTATATTTCTTAGAAAAGGCAACAATATTACTAAAAAAAGACCACAGGAACAAAAATACTATAAAATGAAATCGCTATCTTGATTTTTTTTTTTTTTTATTTTGCTGAAAGTAATCTGATGAAGTAGACTTTTAATCCCAGAATGCGAAGATTGTTAACGTCGTTCTGCAGCCTCTCGATATTACAAGAGCGGATGTCACGTCTGGACAATGGTTGGCTTTCGCACCCCATCGCGTCCAGCCCTTTCAGACCCGCTGACACCGGCCGTGAAAGGAAGGGGGGTGGGGTGAGCAAATCGAATAGTTGGAAAAGGGGGGAAAAGGGGGGGCGAGGGGAAGTCCTGAAAAAGCGGCGCCACCTGCAGAGTAACAGCTTGCCAAGGGCTTAGCACCCACCCGTTCTGCGAGTACCGCCTGCAAAGCAACGCTTCCCAACATCCAATCAATCAATCGCATCAATAATGCTTTATTTCCCGTGATGAGGCTAAGGCCGAGAAGCTTGCTCTTTTGCCTGGCCATATGAATTGCGCGAAGCACCATTCTCCATCTAACAGAAAAAGAAGGTAACACTCTGGCGAAGAAAATGGTGATGAAAATTTAGCTTTGAAGCTTTATTTAGACTTGATCTTTTACATGCAATAAAACTACAACATGAGCCATGGACTTTACTTTCCCTCCGAAGGAAGGATTTTTTCACGAGTTTAAAATTCCCCACTAGTGCGAACATTCTTAACAAGAGTACTGGCCCGTTGGACCCCGTCCAATGCACTGAATATGAACTTTGCTTTTTTTATTAAAACCATCAATACACTTTTCTTATTTATCTGTGCCAATATTATAATTGAATACACTATGGAAAGAAACAAATAATTACAAATCATATTCGAAGCTTCTATTTTGTTTCCGTCACTCGCACGGCCATTCATAGCACGAGTTCTCGCGCGTTGAACTACGTCCAACGCCCGCATTATTTAGTTTTCTACACCTAATATTCGCGTTTTGCAAAGTAACAAGAGAAACTCATAACACAACATTTGAAACATTAAACTCTCTCATATTACAGAAAATACATCATTTTGATCAAGGATTCAAGAACATCGTTGTGAACGCCAGTACTAGCATGTTGGATTCCGTCAAACAGTACCAACGATTTTACTTCACGGTATGGCGACACAGCGCATAACAGAAATAAAAATTACTCCTACCCTTCTCAGACACCATTAGATGAATATAAGCATTGTTTTTATTAGTGGAAGGTGAACATTCCTTTTTTTTAAATTAGAAAAGAAACTCCTGATTGACTGTATCCAACCGCGCGAGTGACAAAATGTTATACCCGCGAACTTGAGTCAGTCCCATGGACTGCTCGTTACATCAGGGAAGCCGATAACAATGAGTGCAATGGACAATCTTGAATTGCACTACGGAAGAGCTCATTACGGTTTTGCTACTATTGGAGGAGATGGCTCAACCGTTTCAGTGTGTTTGATTGGAAATATCTAGATATCGGGCCCCGATGGCGGGGATTTTACACAATCATGGATAGAATTCAAATTCGTCTGGCTGGAAGAGAATTTTAACGGATGGCTGATTTCCAGCGATTGTCGTGGCTTCTTTCATCAAAACCATGAGATGAATGACGAAGCAATACCATAACACACGGTACGCATATCACACGCGATGTTACCTTTCCTATTCTTGTCCCATTCTGTCCCTCTCCACCCCTCACACCTTAGTCACTACACAACCGCTGAAGCTGTGAGACCATTGGGGAACCTAGTTTGTTCGAGCTGCGATGGTGCCATGCTGAGGTAGATATTGAAAGGAAAAACCTTCCAAACAGATGTGCAGGTCGGTGCCGGATCCCTGAAATTGTGTGTTATATTGTATGTGTACATTGTACATAACCGTTTTTGCGCTCAATTTAATAACTAAAATTATTACAAAAAAAATGCATGTGAAAAGTTTGCAATTTTCGCGAGTATTTCAAGCTGTAAACAGTTTTACGTGTTAGTTAGTTAGTAAACAGTTAGTTGTTAGTTTTATCACAAATATCAATATAAATAACATAAAAATAAAACAGGTCTCAGATTTTGCAATGTAAAATGACTTATGTAATGCTCTAAATGTAAGACAAGTAATTGTCAATTCTTAAGAGTACATTAACGAGCGTTGACACTAACCCCCTACAATTATGGGGAAAATAAGTTAAATAGTCTGCGACACATTTGTCCGTTTCGTATGAAATGATAATGCTAACAGGTGGATAGAAACATCAAAGTCCAATGGGAATAAGAAAAATCAAGAACTGACGAAATTCAAAAGAATTTTCTATGGCTTCTGAACCGTGATAACGGGAGGAAGAGAGCATGCTAGAGATTTCTGCAATTATTACTTTTTGATGAAAGTTGTACGAAGTTTACAACGTTGGTCCGAAGAAGCACGTTTATTGCCATTTATTTATTTCCACGGTTTTCCACAGTAAAAACACCCAGTTTTCGTTAGAGTCATGAAATAAGTTTGATATGAGACATGGGGAAAGTGACAAAAGTTTATCTGCAAAAGACTTCGTTCAGGGTAACCAGCGATCAGTTTCTTTTTTAAATTCAAGGCCTTTTCCTGGTTTTTCAGGTCTCAGAATATATGTATATTTCCAGCTTCTGTTTCGCATTATTACAACACTTTTTATTACTTAACCGAACTATGATACTCACGCACTGTTGTTTCGTAAATAAGTCCTAGAGTGTAGAAGTTTTTAGCTAAAACGAGCTTTAAAGAAAACACTGAATTTTACTTTCTCGCGAAGTGGAACTCGGGGATAAGGCGGTTTGAAGAACGGTTTTCCTAATATCGGTTTTGGAAAATCTCGGTCCTACCGTGAACAACAGTTTTCAAACACGCAAGTAGGGAAATTTTTACTTTTTTGTTACGGAGTAGAGAGAAAGTTAAGAATTGCTGCGCGAAAAAAAACACTGAATTATTGGCCGGAAAACTCGTATTACGGGGCCCTGCTGAAGAAATGTGGATAAATCGAGTTACTTAATTTAGAAAGAAAAATCCTAAAACATAGTGTAGCCAGAATCCATATTTTGTGGGTCCATGTTATTAAAAATTTAAATGACGGCAAAACGTTTGCCTGTCTATCCATCTGTGAACAACGCAATGGGCTAAACAATTCAGCCGATAGTCTCCAAAATTGATATTCCCCATGTCATCAAACTGGATAATACCGCGGCCCCTTGCATTTTAAACTGATATTTTAATTTTGGGGGGTTCTTTACTTGAAGCTCCAGGGACACTTCTCAAATTTTCAAACAAATGGCTCCAATTTTTTAATTAAATTTTGTTGTCGGATAGTGTGAATGACGTTAAGAGAATGGTTCAGGTCTCATGTTGGTTAAAACTGATTTTCCGAAAATTGCAAAAATTTAGTTTTTTTCTGTGTCTTCCTACCACTGCAATATAAAGATGGGGAATATACGGGCGAGAAAGTACTTGCTATTTTAGCACCAGTAGTTAAAATGGCAACTCTTGAATTAAAGCAACTTCGAGATAGCTGCAAAAATATTGCCATTGTTTTGCGATATAAATGAAGATCTGAATGCAAACTATTGAAACAGTATTTTTCAGTTAATAAAATATTTTAATGAAATGTATGATATTAATGACATATGCAATGCTTAAATATGATCAGGTTTTTGAAACTTTCCCATAAGTAGACATTTTTGCCAGAATTATTATTTCCTTAATGGAAACTAACGGCCCCGACAAACTGCCATTTTTCAAAACTAAAACGAATAAAAAATTAGTTCAAGAGCACCGTCAGTCAGAAAAAATGTTTTTTTTTGCATAAATAAATATTTAATACGTCTTGAATTCTATCAATTTCAATAGAATAACCCGGATCATCATGAATTTTCTTTTTTTTAATTTTTACACTTGTTTTATTCGTAGGTGGTCACCTGATTCCAATAATGCCCTTACTTTTGTTCTAGCACATCACAATTTTTTATAATTTCAGTAATTGTGATCAAAAAGATATTGATAATATACACATTAGCATCAATGGGTCAGAAACGCAAATGTATATTATTAGTGATAGTTGATTAAGTCAGTTCATGTTGCATGATTTTGGAGCAGAATACGGCCAGATGGCAGCACGTTACAGTGTTATAGTTATAGCCCCAAGCTTGTAACAGCAGACACTGTGCTAACGTTAAATCAACCAATGTTGACTAATATATTCGAATGCATTACATGCAGTGTTTCCAAGAACTAGTTTGTTTGAATATTTTCTGTCATTTTTAATACGTTTCGCTGATTCCATTGATTTGTCATTTTAATGGTATTTGCTTCAAATAATTCACGAGAAGCAACAAATGTTCTCCACAAAATTCCCGAGTATCTATACCCAGAAGCCTATTCGATTTCTTCGCTCAGACGTTGTAATGTCAGCCATTGTATGTAATTTAACGTTTCTGTGACGCCCGTCAGCGCCATTGGCGGTTCAGCAAATTTCGGAAAAACTAAAGACAGAATTTTTGGTAAAGAAGAGTCCAAACCAAAAGTTTTGAAAGCAGAGTCCACTTTAACATATATAAGAAACCTCGATTACGTCAGTAACATATCTAACAGCTTGAGTTTTCAACAGAACTGGTTTAGATAACATTTTTACGTCATTTTTCTTTGATTTTGGGTCATTTTTAAAACATTTTATTGATCATTTTTGACAATGTTTTAGGTCATCAAAATCCGCCCCTACTAATAACGTTTCTTCGCGGACCAGCATAAAGGCACCGCGGGCCGCGTGCGGTCAGCAGACCGCCAGTTGGACAACCCTACTGTAGGGGGAGGTAACCGAGCGCCAGTGTCACAAGCCAAGCGCATGTACGGGACGGATGACGTAGAAGTCTCGTGGTTCGGTCAGCCACGAAATCACTCCAGTCACGCATTTAGATTTCCTCGCACAAATACTGTAAAATCCTTCCGCCGAAGCTGGCGCGGGTCTCCTGTATGCACGTGGTGCTCCGATGAGTTCGGGCACCTGCGAGTGTTTTTTGACCACTGTAGCGCAGAGTGTGTATCTGCTGGAGTACGAAAGATGTCGAGTGGCGGGTAGGCCGAGCAGGGTAGCCAGTTTGGGAACTTTTGTCCCGAAAGAAGGATTTTTTTTGTGACGAAAAAGTTTGAACATAAATGGACAGGTAAATGTTTGGGGATTTTTTTGTGGAAATTATTTTTATTCTGAGTCGAGATAAAAATATTATTCCCTGAATTATTAGGGATAAAAAAGAAACAGACGTAAGTCCCTCTAATTTTTTTGTATCAAAACGGGAAAGGTAAACGATAGGCGTAGAGAAAGAAAACATGCGGAAAACGAATATATAGGGGTTCGAGTAACTCAAATGGTATCAACAGTATGATGATTGCTTCATTTGAATTATTTGAATTTAAGGGAATCGTCAGGGACAGCTCATGTCGCAGGCATAATTTAGAAAATATTTTCCGTTTCAATGGTGGGAAATTTTGTTTCACAGAAGAGGTTATTTGGGGAAATTCCGTAGTGATGTTGGGAAAAGAGATCGCCGCATATCTGGCAACCCTGAGGCCGAGTTGGCTATTCGCTGGCGCCGCCACCTGCGGCGGCGGCAGTCGTCGTCTGCGCCGAAAGGCAGCAGGTTTGAGTCCTGCGTAGGCATGGTCGTATTTGTATTCGTTACTTCACCCCTCACCATCATCCTATCACCTCATAATTCACTCTTCAAGGCGTAACAATCTTGCACACGTTAATCATGTAGCGTGGTCATAAATGGCCCATATGCCAATAATAATAATAATAATAATAATAATAATAATAATAATAATAATAATAATAATAATAATAATAATAATAATAAAATGAAATAAATCATAAAGAATTAGATATAAATGAGCACAGTGAGTTCAACTGCCTTAGAAACGTCAACCCTTCCAAGAACAATATCCTCTATCTCTACATATGTATAAAAAAAGCCGGAGGACGGCACCTTGCGGGACTCCTGCTCGCCCATTAAACCTGCCCGGCCGTGTCACGCACTCGCCTGTATTTACGACCTTCCTTAATAGGCCGGCGCCGGGGGCGGGGGCGGGGGCCGGGGCGAGGGCTTCTGTGCCACGCGCGCGGGGCCCGTGGGCGGTGAGAGCGACGCGAGGCTCGGGGGGTCGGGGGCGGCGGGGGTCGGCGGTGCCAGGCCGTGCCGGCCGGCAGCTGTCCGGCGCCCGCTGGCCTGCGGTCGATGCCTCTGGGCCAAGCGCAGAGGGACACGGTCTCTTCCCCTCACCTCCCCCTCTCACTCCCACACACCCTCTGCTTCTTGCACGAAGGTGGCTTGAGGGAGGCAGGGGGGGGGTCTTGACGGAGAGGCAACGATTTCATTAAGCCTCTGATGCGTAACATGGGAATCTGATGTTTCAAGTGCAGGATTCTTTTTTTACTTTTACAAATCAAACGAACATGGTTCAATTCAACTATTACAGCATTTTCACTACGTAATACAGAAAAGCCGTTGTGAGGGGGAGGGGGGCTCTTGCGCATGGTATCAGACTTCAGCCAATGAGCTGCAGACACAAGTTTGCGTCACAATATTAGCAATTAAATTTCCAATATTACAATATTAGGGGATTTTAAATACAGCCAGGAACCAAAATTATCACATCGTTAGAAGACATTGAAACAGATTTATGAAGCATTTCTTTTAAATATTGCACCTTGTACCAATTTATCGTGTTATTTTTGGTTCGCTATCATTGAAAAGGGTCACTTTGTATCACTTTCAAAGTATTTTTCAACACTTCTCGCACTCCATGCAGCATGGCGGCCAGCGTCTGGATTGACTTTTCAAACTAAGTGCCTGGGCTGTGGTCACGTGGTTCGTGACGCAAACTGGTGATGAGCAGAACGCGTAAAATCAGTATTCCGGAGGTACTCACCCGGAATATTTCAACCATGCAGTAAAGCTAGAATAATTTCACACAAGTCTGTCTGAATTGAGCTTTCATTTTGTGAATACCATAATAAGTGATTAAAACATCTTAATGTAAAAAAGTTATTTTATTACTTCTAATTAAATGTATTACCTTATCTACATTAGTCATCACGACTAACAAGAATTGGATGAATTCGAAGAATTTTGAAACCACTGTGTTCCCATTTTGCGAAGTGACTAAGCATTGAATCCCAGAATCACAAGTATTTTCACTTTCTTCTTTCTGGAAAGTTACTACGATATGCTATACCGCTTTTCTCCCCCCCCCCCCAGCGAGATCATGCAAATTCGTAAACAGCGAACGTTTATCGTTATTTTTTTGAGCACCAGATAAGGATAACATTAAACGACTTATAACAATGAAGAAAATTTCAAATTAGAAGATCAAATGAGGAAGAAATAAGTTCTTGATTTTCGGGTTGTATCTGCTTCTAGTTTCCTCTGAAGATTCGGTTAATGTGAATTTTGAACTCGTGTGTCTGGAAATCAAATGACCTGTGCTGAACCCAATGTTGCAATACGCATACGCCCGAGACACATTGCTCAATTCATCAACTCATCTCAGTGCAGTGACTGACCGAAACGAACGACATTCGCATTCAACAGCTATCTGAAAGAACTCCACCGGCGGCCGGCTGCTCTAGTGAATAGGTTTCTGTGGTTTCTCTAATCAATACCAGGCGAATGCTGGAGCAGTACTCTAAACAATCGGATCGTACCACGGATCGTACGCGATCCTTTCTTCTTCGTCCTTGCCCTTTCTTCTACCCTTACACTAACATGCACTTACACTTCTAACACGCCGGGATCCCGTTCGAGATCTTGTCCCGGTTGGGACAGTCTCTCGGTAGTGGGAGATACTTGGTTGGGAAAACCTGGTAGCCGACAGTACATGAGAGATCTCACCATTTAGCAGGAAATATCACTACCAAATCCCGAGGTCGACACATACATGTCCACACTTACACGACTATTGACCTTAGCAGTTGACGCGTCTGAAATCACTGATCAATCAACATGTATACGCAATACGCAAAAAAATCCTATTCTTCTGATTTTTACTCAGCATTCATTAATGTAAATCGCAAACACACACGTCGGGAAACCAACTGGCACTGCTTAACATCACACCACGTCGCAATGCGTATTTCTAATGGCTGCATGATTTACAATACGCTTCGAGTTCAACGTATATATTTATATAGTGTTCTCTCAGTGCAACAGCTATAGTTACGTTTTCGTCCTGAGCTACACATTCCTGAAATTCGTTAGTTGGGAGATCCTCTGCGTAGAATATCTTTGTGGCAGCAGTGAACAGTACTAGGCTTGTTCCTTCGTATGCCGCGACATTGAGGGAGCGTAGAGACGGTTAGAGATGTCCTCGGTTACCCATTCCCAAAATTCCTTATTAGGAGAGGATCCTTGTCATAGGCTTTTTTCGCTCTAGCAGCGAATGGTATTATGTTTTCTCTATAGCGAGCAGTGAACATGAGGGAGCGTAGTGACGTTCTCAACCTCAATTACCTATTTCTGAAATTGCTTATTATGGGTAGATCCTCTGTATATAATCTCTTTGCTTGAGGAAAGGATTTTGTTTGTTCGTTTGCGAGTCGCGAACGAAACGGAGCATTGTGACGTTTTCATCCTCAGTTACCCATTTCCGCAATTCCTTCTGAGGAAGAGATCCGGGTTACAGAATTGTTTCCCGCTAGCATTGAATAAAGGCTTTTTGGTCATTTGCGAACCGCGTACCAGGGGGAAGCGAAGTGACGTTTTCATCCCAAATTACTCAATCCTGAAAATCGGTAGTTGGGAGATCCTCTACATAGAACTTCTTGATGGCAGTGAATAGTATTTTCCTTGGTCCTTTGATAGCTACAAACTTGAGGGAGTGTAATGACGTTTCCTTTCAAGAGTACCCATTCCTGAAATTCCTTGTGAGGAGATCCGGGTCATAGAATTGCCTTGCGCTAGCATTCAATAGCTTCTTGGTCGATTGCGAGAGGCGTACTTAATAAAGCGTAGTGACGTTTAATCCTAAATTTCTCGTTTCTAAAAATAGTCGGAAAATCCTCTGCATAGAATTTCATCTCCCTAGCAGTAAATATTATTATCCATGGTCGTTTGTAAGCCGCGAACTTGCGAGAGCGTAGTGACGTTTCCATTCTCTGTTACCCATTCCTGAAATTCCTTCTGAGGAAGAGATCCAGGTTACCGAATTGTTTCGCGCTAGCATTGAATAGAAGATTTTTGGTCGCGTTCCAGGGGGAAGCGAAGTGACGTTTCCATCCTAAATTAATAGTATAGTATGAAATGAAAAGTATTTTGTTTGGTCGTTTGCGAGCCGCGAACTTGAGGGTGCGTAGTGACGTTTAAATCCTTAGTTACCTATTATTCGTGATATTCGTTAGTAGGGGGAGATCCTCTGTATAGAATTCCCGCTAGCGGTGAATTGTATTTTGCTTCGTCGTTTGCAGGCAACGTACGTTAGAGTACATATTAACGTTTTAATTTGCAGTGAAATATCGTTAGCACGGGGAGATCCTCTCTGTAGAATTCGTTCGCGCTAGCATTGAGTAGTATTGAATTTTATTTTCCTTGGTCGTTTGGGAGCCGCGAACTTGAAGGAGCGTAGTGACGTTTTCATCCTGAGTTACCAATTCCAGAAATTTGTTAGTATTGGAAGATCCTCTCTGTAGAATTTCATCGCGCAACCAGTTGTGTGTGTTTTGCTTCGTCGTTTGTGAGCCGCGAAGTTGAAGGACCATAGTGATGTTTTCATTCTTAATAACCTTATTCCTGAAATTCGGTACAAATGAATAGTATTTTGTTTGGTCGTTTGAGAGCCACGAATTCGAGATAATCGTGACGTATTTAACTTCATGTACTTATTCTTGAAATGCGTAATTAGATGGAGATCCTCCGCGTAGTATTTCTTCGCATCAGCTGTGAATAGTATTTTGCTTGGTCCTTGGCCTACCGCGAACATGACTGACCGCTGTGACGTGTTCGTATTTGGTTACCCATCCCCGACAATCGTTACTGACAGATCCTCTGCACTGAATATCTTAGCGGAAGCAGTGGACAGTAATACGTTTGTTTTCCTGTGCGCCGTAACGTTTAAGAAGCTTAGTGACATTTCATCCTCGCTTACTCATTCCTAAAATCCCTTATTAGGAGATCCTCATCATAGGATATCTTCGCCCTTGCAGTGAATAGTATTTTGTGTGATCGTTCGCGAGCCGCGAAATTCAACGAGCGTAGTGACGTTTGCATCCTTAGTTACCTATAATTGAAATTCGTTAGATAGGAGATCCTCTGCGCTACGAGTGAATACTGATTAAATTCCTACGCGCTACGAGTGAATATTTTGCCTTGTTTGTGGGCCGCGGCGCACAAACCAGATTCCAGATCAACGCGGCGATGTTCAAAGAGCGCAGTGGCGTTTTCCTTCAAAAATACCCATTTCCAAAATTCGTTGGCTGGGAGATCCGCGGCAAAGAATATCGTCGCGTTAGCAGTGATCAGTATTACGCTTGTTCTTTTGTAAGATGTGATATTTAGGGAAAGTCAATAGAAGCTATTTGGTCGATTACAAGCGGCGTACATGATAAAGCGTAGTGACGTTTAATCCTAAATTACTCATTTCTGGAAACAGATAGTCTGGGAAATACTCTGCATAGAATTTCTTCTCCCTAGCAGTAATATTATCCTTGGTCGTTTGTTAGCTGCGAACTTGCGAAAGCGATGTGACGTTTCCATTCTCGGTTACTGATTCCTGCAATTCCTTCTGAGGAATAGATCCAGGTCATTGAATTTTTCGCGAGAGCATTGAATTGAAGCTTTTTGGACGTATGCGAGCCGCGTACTTGAGGGGACCGAAGTGAGGTTTTCATCCTAAATTACTCAATCCTTAAATTCGGTAGTTGGGAGATCCTCTGCATATATTTTCTTCTTGATGGCAGTGAATAGTATTTTCCTTGGTCTTAAGTGTTGTATTTGCAGGATGCAAGGTAAGTTAAACAGTCAATGTTTAATAACCATTTACTTTCACCAATAACCAATACACAGAACAACGTAACAAATACTGTACAATAATTCTTAACGGCCTTCTTGCCTCGCCGAGCCTTATCGCCCGCAGTGGCGATAAGCGTCGTAACGTGATAGCTGGCCGCAGTCGCCTCGAGCCTCCTAGTAGTGCGCGGCGGGTTACGCCGCGGTCGGGAGTGTAGCGAGGGGCGGCAGTGGCCACCGAGGTCGGCGTTGATCGCTTGGCTGATACGTCACGGCTAGTGACGGTAGCAAGTGCCGGCGGTAGTCTGCAGCCATTTTGTAGCGCGCCACAGATGGCGCCTTGACCAGGCGTGTAGCGAGGGTGGCAGTAGCCCCCGAGGTCTGTGCTGATCGCCCGGCGGATACGTCACGGCTGGTGACGGTAGCAAGCGTCGGCGGCAGCAGACTGGAGTCCTCTTATAGCGCGCAGCAGGTTACGCCGCGGTAGGGCGTGTAGCAAGTGCGGCGGTGGTAGCTACGCGAAGCGGTAACTGAACGGGAGCGCCCTGCTCCCGACCATGCCTTTATACCCCGCCGCCCGGTAAAGGGGGAGAGGAGGGGCTGTGCCCCTCCACTAGCGGCGCGGCGGAGCGTAACTCCGTTTCGTCTTCTGATTGGGGGGATACCACATTAAGTTAGCCGCAAACTTGAGTGACCATAGTTGCCTTTCCATTCACCATTACCCATTCCTGAAATTCCTGAGGAAGAGATCAAGGTAATAGAATTGCTTCACACTAGCAGTGAATAGAAGCTTTTCGGTCGATTGTCAGCAGCGTACTCGATAAAGGGTAGTGAAGTTTAATCCTAAATTACTCATTTCTGTAAACAGGTAGTCGGGAAATCCTCGGCATGGAATTTCTTCTCCATAGCAGTAAATATTATCCTTGGTCGTTTGTTAGTTGGGAACCTGAGAGTGCGTAGTGACATTTCCATTCTAGATTACTCATTGCTGAAATTCCTTCTAAGGAAGAGATCCGAGTCATTGAATTTTTCGCGCTAGCATTGAATAGACGTTTTTTGGACGTTTTCACGCCGCGTACTAGAGGGAAGCGAATGTGACGTTTTTATCTTAAATAGCTCAATCCTGAAAATCGGTGGTTGGGAAATCCTCTGCATAGAATTCCTTCTTGTTGGCAGTAAATAGTATTTTCCTTGGTCGCATATTAGCCGCAAACTTGAGAGAGAGTAATGACGTTTCCATTCTAGATTACCCACTCCTGAAATTCCTTCTGAGGAAGAGATGCAAGTGATCGAATTGCTCACGCTACCAGTGAATAGAATTTTTTTGTCATTTGCGAGCCGCGTACGTGAGGAAGCGTTGTGACGTTTCATCCTAAATTACACATTCCAAAAATCATATAGTTGGAAGATCGTCTAAATAGAATTTCGTCTTGCTAGAAGGGAGTATTATTATCCCTGGTCGTTAATTACCCGAGAACGTGTGGGAGCGTAGTGACGTTTCCATTATCAGTTACCCATTCCTGAAATTCCTTCTGGGGAGGAGATCCGGATCATAAATTTGCC
This sequence comes from Teleogryllus occipitalis, assembly GCA_011170035.1. NCBI lineage: Eukaryota > Metazoa > Arthropoda > Insecta > Orthoptera > Gryllidae > Teleogryllus > Teleogryllus occipitalis. Next base: position 92,679 of record BLKR01004285.1, read on the forward strand.
CCGCGCCAACATTCGGTAGAAGCTTTTTGGTCGTTTGCGAGCGGCATATTGATAAAGCGTAGTGACGTTTAATCCTAAATTATTTATTTCTGAAAATAGGTAGTTCAGAAATCATCTGCATAGAATTTCTTCTCCGTAGCAGTAAATATTATTATCCTTGGTCCTTTGTTAGCTGCGAATTTGCGAAAGCAATGGGACGTTTCCATTCTAGATTACCCATTACTGAAATTCCTTCTGAGGAAGAGATGCAAGTGATCGAATTGCTCACGCTACCAGTGAATAGAATTTTTTTGTCATTTGCGAGCCGCGTACGTGAGGAAGCGTTGTGACGTTTCATCCTAAATTACACATTCCAAAAATCATATAGTTGGAAGATCGTCTAAATAGAATTTCGTCTTGCTAGAAGGGAGTATTATTATCCCTGGTCGTTAATTACCCGAGAACGTGTGGGAGCGTAGTGACGTTTCCATTATCAGTTACCCATTCCTGAAATTCCTTCTGGGGAGGAGATCCGGATCATAAATTTGCCCCGCGCCAACATTCGGTAGAAGCTTTTTGGTCGTTTGCGAGCGGCATATTGATAAAGCGTAGTGACGTTTAATCCTAAATTATTTATTTCTGAAAATAGGTAGTTCGAAATCATCTGCATAGAATTTCTTCTCCGTAGCAGTAAATATTATTATCCTTGGTCCTTTGTTAGCTGCGAATTTGCGAAAGCAATGGGACGTTTCCATTCTAGGAAATTCCTTCTGAGGAAGAGATGCGTATCGAATTGCTCACGCTACCAGTGAATAGAATTTTTTTGTCATTTGCGAGCCGCGTACGTGAGGAAGCGTTGTGACGTTTCATCCTAAATTACACATTCCTAAAATCATATAGTTGGAAGATCGTCTAAATAGAATTTCGTCTTGCTAGAAGGGAATATTATTATCCCTGGTCGTTAATTACCCGAGAACGTGTGGGAGCGTAGTGACGTTTCCATTATCAGTTACCCATTCCTGAAATTCATTCTGGGGAGGAGATCCGGATCATAAATTTGCCCCGCGCCAACATTCGGTAGAAGCTTTTTGGTCGTTTGCGAGCGGCGTACTTGATAAAGCGTAGTGACGTTTAATCCTAAAGTATTTATTTCTGAAAATAGGTAGTCGGGAAATCATCTGCATAGAATTTCTTCTCTTTAGCAGTAAATATTATTATCCTTGGTCGTTTGTTAGCTGCGTACTTGCGAAAGCGATGTGACGTTTCCTATCTCGGTTACTGGTTCCTGCAGTTCCTTCTGAGGAAGAGATCCAGGTCATAGAATTGCTCACGCTAGCAGTGAATAGAATTTTTTTGTCATTTGCGAGCCGCGTACGTGAGGAAGCGTTGTGACGTTTCATCCTAAATTACACATTCCTAAAATTATATAGTTGGTAAATCGTGTAAATAGAATTTCTTCTTGCTAGAAGGGAATATTATCCCTGGTCGTTTGTTACCCGAGAACGTGTGGGAGCGTAGTGACGTTTCCATTCTCAGTTACCCATTCCTGAAATTCCTTCTGAGGAGGAGATCCGGATCATAGATTAGCCTTGCGCCTACATTCAATAAAGCTTTTTGATCAATGCTTGATAACGCGTAGTGACGTTTAATCCTAAATTATTATTTTCCATAAATAGCTGGTTGGGAAATCATATGCATAGAATTTCTTCTCCCTAGCAGTAAATATTATTATCCATGGTCGTTTGTTATCCGCAAACTTGCGAGAGCGTAGTGACGTTTCCATTCTCGGTTACCCATTCCTGCAATTCCTTCTGAGGAAGAGATCCAGGTCATTGAATTGTTTCGCGCTAGCATTGAATAGAAGCTTTTTGGTCGTTTGCTAGCCACATACTAGAGGGGAACGAAGTGACGTTTTTATCCTAAATTACTCAATCCTGAAAATCGTTAGTTGCGAGATGCTATTCATAGAATTTCTTCTCGCTAGCAGTGAATAGTAATATTGCTTTGTGGTTTGTTAGACGCGAACTTAAGGGAGCGTATTGACATTTTCATTCTCGGTCACTCATTGCTCAAATTTCCTTAGGAGGAGATCCTCGTTAAAGAATTGCTTCGTGCTTGCAGTGAATAGTAATTTGCTAGATCATTTGTGAGCGGCGACCTCGGTGCGTAGTGACGTTTTCATCCCCCGGTAGCTTTTCCTCAAATTCGTTAGCAGGGGGAGATTTTCTGTATGGAATTTTATATCCGCTACCTTTCAATAGTTTTTTGGTGGTCGTTTGCGAACTGGAGGGCTTGTAGTGACGATTTAGTCCTGAGTTACTGATTCCTGAAATTTGTTAGTTGGGAGATCTGCGTAGAATTTCTTCGCGCTAGTCGTGAATTGTGTTTTGCTTGATATTTTGGGAGCTGCGTCCGTGCGGGCCAATAACAGTGTCTAATTGACGTGGTTAAAAAATAAACTAATTATGATCACAATGAAGGTTTTACAATAATCAAATTGTGGGTATTACATAATATACATTTGAACACATTGGAAAATTAGACAAATTAGAAAATTAATCGCAATTACAAAAAAACGCGTTTGCAGAGTGGAATTACAAGAATGTTATAATTTTATTTTAAATCATTGCTTTGTATTAATTTTCCTGGTTAATTAATTTGCTATTCCAAAGTAATTTTGTTTTTAGACTTTTACATATCATCATTATTTTAAATGTTACATTTTTACACTTCATGAACTAATTTCTTGTAGTCTTTTAGATTATTGAACTGGTAATTAAAATTGACATTAGTGCTACGAATTTGAATATTTGTACTGCATTAAAAATGAGGAAACGTTTCAGGGAGCATTTTTTTAAAAATATTCCGGCCAACTGGAATTAAAATTTAATATTAACACAAATTTTAAAATACAATAATTTCATTTAGCAGAAACAATGCGGACAATTCCTCCTACCAGATAATAATAGATTACCGTTGTGATATTCAGGTTGTTGGCATTGATGCGTCTTGTCAATCTTTTAAATTGTTTAGTGTGGCATTTATCACGAGTCTAACAAAGGTAGACCATGCAAAGGAACCTTTCAATGAAAAAGAACAAACACTTTACACTGAGAGGGGAATGGAAGTGTTTAGACTTATGAGCAGAAAATTGTAAGTTAACCCTCAACGTGTACACGGCGGTCCTGTGTACTCCAGCTGATATTAATATATATTTACCATTTTCATTATTTTGAAGTGAGATCTATAAAGTTTTGTGTAAATTAAGTTGGTACTTTTGTCTTAAAGGTACATTAAAGTTTCATTCCGTATGATGCAATACATTGTTTAGAGACGGCGACTGTTGTGTGAAAGTGCTGTGTAGTGTTCACGAAACCCCTGTGTACACGATTTGTAATATTTCCAGTCAATGAATGAAGAACGCCAAGGGTTGATGGAAAATGATGAGGTAGAAGATGTGTTTGGCGATGATTCGGATATGGATCCAGATGTCGTATCGCACACAAACACAGATCGTGATTTTTTTGTTCCTCAAAGTCTCTCGTCTTTGGACAAGTTTATCAAATGTAACAAAGTTTTAAAATGTTTAGATCTGGTTAAAAGTGATATTAAAATGTAAAAAAGCAAGTATTTTTTCATTTTTGAACTTGATACATGATACAAATTACGCCTTCTATTTCAAAACATTTTTGTGACAAATAATGAAACGTTAAAGTACAATTTTCTACGGAAATATTCCATGAATGATTTAATATTAAGAAAAAACCATGTCCAAGTTTAATAACCAACAGGTGTGAAGATATATCGTCAAAATAATTTTGGGGTCCACAGACCCCAGTGTGCACTTTGTAGGTAAAAAATAAGTGTGCATGTAAAACCTTAAATAGAAGCAATTAATACCCGACTTAACAGGGAATGTAATTTAGTATATAGTATAACAAAGAACCAAGTAAATAATATAAAGGAATTAATTAAAAATAAACTATTTCAAAATATTATTTATTTCAACCTGTTAAATTTCATTAAAACATAGGCCACCTGCTGCAGCAAATGTGAGATGGACTATTACGTACCATATTATGCAGAACAACAGTCCATAACATTAAAATTTACAATATTAAATATTATTTGCAAATACAAGTATCCAAAGTTTTTTATGACAATCATTTATTCTAGCAATTGCACAACGTTTCGCAACTAGTTTTGTTACATCATCAGGTGCTTAGTGTGGGAACTGCTATCCCATTGAATTACCTCTGCAGTAGAACAATTGAGGAAACATTACGAAATCATCTCACACTCACTACAGATGTTATCAGATTACTAACAGTTAACGACAGACACTCCAATGTCAAGGAATGAATCATTCAATGTTGAATTCATGAATTTGGTTCATTCCTTGACATTGGATTGACATTGACATAGACATTGACTTGAATTTACAATATCATTCCGAATTTATTTGTAGTTTTCGAAAATAGAGTGCGCCGAAAATGGAATCAAAACATGCAAATGTCATATCCTCTGCAGTTTCTTTAAAAAGAATTGTGTGTGTGATTGCGTCTTTTAAAAACGTACAGCAAATTGAGAAAATAATTACAGGTAAAATAGTTTAACTCCCGACTTCCCATCTTTGCCTGTCAAAGGACGGATTAGCGAACTTGTGTTCCAAGTGCAAATGTTACTACACTTAGTGCTGTTGATTGAGGACAGTTATATCCACGATTATGGTGAGCGAAAAATTCGAAAATGGAGTTACACTTTTTGAAAATTACGGAGCTCAACTGAACGTGCTTCTCTTATGACGATATGAGCAAGAAATATCCTCATTTTCGGTATCATGATCGCACAAAACGAGTTCTTTGACAGGAAATCATGGTACCTTTCGCTACAGCTTTAAAATACTTTCTCTGTACTACGTACGTAGTCAAAATAAGCACGCCAAGCAAACGGAAATTTCACTCGTTTCTTAACAGCCAGAGACGTAGAAAAGTCCTTACACTAAGTGATACACAAGAAAGTATAAATGTGGTCGGAAAGTAACAGCAGAACGCTGACTACAGGTACTAGTAGCTTTCAGCTACTACTAAAGAACGATTTTCCTAAGGATGAGCCAAAGTGACAGTTCGCGAAAACAAGTGAACATCTCATTATTTCAGAGAAGTATCCATCCGCCGCGACAGCTGTTCAGCCACACCCCTTCGTAAAGTGCTAATGGCTCCTGTGAAAACATTCCTATGCAGAAGTCTAAGAGATTCGCTGAGATATATGCACGTACGTGAGTCCAGGAAATATTTAAATTTAATTACGTGTGTGGAAAATCTCTTAACATGCTCTCACAATCAGTAAAAGAAAACTGCCACGAATGTAAACAGAATGAAAAATGAATTTAAGCCGTGAACACGTGCACCAGTACGTATCTCCATTCAAGTCTCGGTTTTAAAATAAACATAATATTTATCAAACAAAAAGTAAATTCAATGTAATATATAATGAAAAAAGAATTTTTGCAGAAGAGCACATAACAGTGCACTTCCTAATATCAATTATTTCTCGCAGCGCACTATATTTTTGTCGGACAAGGACACCACAAAAGGAAGTGTCGAAGCCATTTACAAGTTAGCCAACTGCAAACGAACGAATGCGGGGAGGGAGTCTAATGGGTTCATCGGCACAACGACCACAGAACCTTCAGTTATGTTGCCAGCACTAGCTGTCACTTTGGCTCATCCTTAGGAAAATCGCTCTATACTATCGGGGGCCGGTTTTGGCCATTTTTTTGTTTAGCACTTAAACACCAATTAAATGGGCACAACGAAAAGGATTTTCTGAGTCAAAAATGTTCCTACTGCGAATATTGAGCGCTATTAGTGCTCAGAAAGATGGGTAAAGTTAAAAAAACTCAAAAGGGACAGCTGCTTACCTCAAATATAATATACTGATTTTTTGAACACTTTATTGAATTATTTTATTTTTTATTTTTACCTGCAATAATTATTTTTCATTGCATTCATTTATTTATTTTAAGTAAGGGAAAATAAAAAATCAGAAGTAAATATTCCTTAAGAAAAAAAACTGTTACTCCTCCAACAAAATGTGCTATATTTCGCTTTTTAAAAACTTTTACTTATTTTTCAAATCATTTGTGATTAAACAAGTATCGAGCAAGCCAATAAAATAAGAAACATTTCTATTTTAGTTTGATTATTTTCCTAAAAACTTTCCGTTTCTGATATACGGAAACCAGGGAGTTCCGATTCACGACGCCACTAGATTACTATCACTTTACCTAGTAATCTTATCGCGTTTACCGCCTACAATGCATGGGGTGACATAACCGCATGATGTACATCTCGTGTGATATAAAATTGTTCATAATTAAATCGTTAGAATGCGTTTATGACCTGAAAAACATTATGTTACAGCTGAGTTACATTGTGTATTAAAGGGTTAAGGCTAATGACTTTATTATAATGGTTAAACATTTAAATAATTAATTTATTTATATCCTTTCTTTCTCGGATAATCGACCATCTACTGTAGAAGATTTTTTAAATTGGTTATTTAAGGTCGCATCAGCATCTAGAACACTAGCGACCACTATTGAAGTTAATGTTATGGTAACTATGAAGAAACGAAATAGTGATAAGGGGTGAAAGGACGAACACAAATACTACCATGCCCGAGACAGGACTCGAACTCGTGACCCTTCGGCCTGAGATCACTACGACAGTACTGCCTTAGCGATTTCGTCCACCGAGCCGACGTGCAGTAGCTTTACTTTTGTTTCGTTGCGGCCACAATCACGGAGCGACAAGTAACAGTCTGAACCTTGACACGGAGGCGTCGGGGGAAGTCCGCAGTCGCTGGTTATTCCGGGTGCTTCAATAGCTTAGGTCATTACTCCCGTAAGTAACACATTTTTCTTCTTGGAAGACACTGGTGAACTTCCCCCGCTGGATGACGAGATCCCGCGCCGACCTACCGTCGGCTAGCGGGGTTTCCCCATTATCAGGACCCCCACCAGCGAGGCACCGCCACAGCCGGGAAAAGGTACAAGCTCCCGACCGGTCTCCCGGAATATGTGGTGCATGAAAGTGTGTGTGTCTGTGTGTGGGTAAAGGGATAGGATATTACAAGAGGAAGGAAAGATCGCGCGCGGTCCGTTTCTCAGAATACCGCGGAGTTTTTTTTAAGATACCGGCGCTGTTGATCGTAGACACCACGGAAAACTATCGATCAGAGCAGCCGGCCGCTAGAATTCTCCTCCAGACAGTGATTGAATTCGACCTAGCTGAAAAACTAGTGTCGAAAATCCTGCCACCGTCTGGACTCGACCCTAGGGCCTCCCGGTCAGAGGCGCTGCCGTGACATCAGTCGATGCACTGAGCCACCGCTCCCGGTCCCGGTCCCGCAGTCGTGAGGGGCCGGCGCCATCGGTGGCAATCGAGCGCCCGCATGCGCGCGCAGTCAGCGAAGCCCGAGGAGGGCGAGCTATTGACCGGTGGTCAGAGGCCGGGCGGGCACCGCAGTGGCGGAGGTGGTGCCGCCGGCGGCGGCGGCGGCGGGGGCCGTGGGCGGGGGCAGTGGCAGGGGGCGGAGGCCAGTGCCTGGCACGGCCAACCGCTCGCCCCCGCCCGCCCGCGTGCGCGCACACGCAGACCGCCTCGCACGGCACGCCCCCTGGACATCGCCTCGGCCCCGAGCACGAGTTAGGGATGAACAACGACAGCGACACATCCGTCTTCAATTAAAGCAGATGTTAATAAATAGGGCTAGGATTTTCATGGCTTTGCGACTTTTTTCTCGTCCACGAGAAACACTTCTTTTTTTGGTACTAGCATCTTTCACAGCGTTTTTACACGTTTGACATGTATGGCTGTTTGACATGTATGATGGCTGTTATTTTAGCGTTTTATAGTTTCGAGGTAATTGTTTGGATTTTTCCCCCTAGGGCTTTTATCCAGCTGACAGCCGGTGGCCCCTTACGTCCTGAAGGGACGCGTATTCGACCATACACTAGACAAACACTTGCGGGCTCCTCTGATCTGGGGTCAGCAGAACGCGAGGCCCTCCGCGACAACACACACGAAGTCAAGGGACAAACTTTTTTTAAATTTTTTATTTTTTTTTTTACTTTTTTCAATAGGTTTATTTCAACGTGCTCAACGCTCGCATAGTGTATGAAATCTGTGTGCTGTATGACACAATGTCATCACAACGTACGTACAATACCCTTCCGCTACAGCAGAAAAAGCGGAATAAATATTTCTCCTATACTGTCCCTTTGTTTTTCTGTTAATTTTTAATTTCCTGCAATATTTTCATTAATAAATTATTATTTATTTCAAACAAAAATATATCGAAAATACTACTGTATTTAACGTATTTGGTGATTTTTGGCAACACACTGTAGAGACTGACACCTGCCAAAACTGGACTTCATATTCCTTCTTGGACAGGATTTACATTACCAATAGCATTCACTTTGTTCGAGCACATGAATTATGGCCAATTATTTCAACTCGCATAAAAATGTAATTACTGACTTATTTCCACAAAAAAATTGAAAACGTAAACATATCGAGATCAAAATATCAATGCTAAAAACATAGGATTCAACAATTTTACGTTTAAAACGTCGATGGGTGTCTAACATATCGAAATAAGACACCAATGTTAAAAACATGGGATTTAACAAATTTCCGTTTAAAAAAATGACGTGTCTGTAAAAATATCGAGATTAAATCAACGGAAACAACGTGGAATTTAAAAAATCTATCGCTTTAAAAAAGATGTTTCTGTAAAAAAAATCGTCATTGACGGCGCATCCCTAGCATAGTTGTTTGTGCCGGTCCCTTGGGCGTCCTCTCCCTCGGCGAGCCCTTGAGCCGGCTGAGTGTGCTCAGGCAAACAGCTTACCACTCCAGCGACTCTGACGGTAAGGCCCTAAGGATTCGATTGATTGTTAGTGATTACGGGCGCGTCAACTACTAGTTACTTGTCCCAAAAGTGTAGTCCATGTTTTTTTCTCTGGAGGTGGCGGTGTTCCCCCGCTGGATGGCGAGAAGCGGCGCCTACCTACCGTACGGTAGCGAAGTTTTCCTCAACCAGCGGGGTACCGTCCCAGCCGCGATAAGCTCTAAGTCCCCGACCGATATCCCGGCATGTGTGGTAGTGTAGTGTATGTGAGTGTAAGTGTATGTGTGTGTGTAAGGGGTGAGAATATAACAAGGAGGAGGAGCAGGAGGAGGGAATGACCGCGCGCGGTGCGTGGCCCGTTTGTTAGGGTATTGCTCCGACATTCACCTGGTGTTATTGGAGAAACCGCGGAAAACTACCGATCAGAGCAGCCGTCCGCTAGAATTCTCTTCCAGACAGCGACTGAATTCGACCTAGCTGAAAAGCTAGTGTCGAAAATCGTACCGCCGTCAGGACTCGAACCTAGGACCTCCCGGTCTGAGGGACTGCAGTGACGTCAGTTGATGCACTCAGTTACTTCTCCCGGTCCTAGGGGTTGAGTCTCGGCGATGGCAGAATATTCGGCTCCAGTTTAATAGCTGGCTTGAGCTCAGCCACTATCTAGAAGAGAATTCTAGCGGATCCAACGTATATACCGTTTTAAAATGTAGTGGTCAGACCATTCGACGTTAGAATCCAAAATAAAGTTATTTTCACTTTTAAAATAATTATTTTCAAAATGAGGAATGTTCTGATGGGTCGAACTAGGTTTCGTTAAAAGAATGAAATCAGAAATAAAACAATTGCCCAATCTGGCAACGGAATATTTCGTCAATGAATTTGTTGATAACGTGACAATTGGTTTTACTTGTTCGTTTTTGTCAATAAGTATTCGAAGAATATAGATGGCTGCAGACAAAAAATACTATACGCTGAAGTGTGCCCCATGAATTAAAAAGATAGAAGCATGGGATGTTGATTATAGGAACTTATTATTAACCCTTGGATTCTGTTTCTGCATGATTTACGTAGATTCTGTTTCAGGTCAAATTTGACGCCGGACGTTTTACACAGTAATTTCATCAGTGGATGTTAAATGGAATTTTGCTTTATTTACAGCATCGTACTAAGTAACAGAATAATATTTCCAGAAAAAAACTATCTATCATATCCTCATAATTATACATAGGTGAACCTTACGAACATGAGAATATTCGAAATAGCTACCGACTCATAATAGATAAATACGCCAAATTATTCAGAAACCACATTGCATTATTAAATATAAATGGACATGATTTTAAAATTTTGTAATTTAGAAGTGTAACATGGAATCTAAAGGGGGGGGGATTGGGAGTATTGTTGACCCCAACCACATAAAAGTCAAATTTCTTCAAACGAAGGAAACTTAAAACGCCGAAATTTTTCATCACATGTAAAACTGAACATAAATAGCACATCTAAAATGAGAAGTTCATGCCAATAATTGTCCGAGTGTTGCAGAGCATTATTTGCACCAGGAGTCACAAACGACCCCAAATAGTGTGGAAGGGTTAAAAGAGAATAATATTGGGTTACATTGCACAGGTAGTTACATTACTCGCAAATATTTTTAAATTCAATTTACTATTTATTGTCTGGGATAAGTTCATATAAATATCTAAATTCCTTTTCACGTTGACTCTTGACGAAGTTAAATCAAGGAGAGTTTTTGCCACCTGATTCCATTAGTGAGTTTCCGCTCGTAAAAAGATGAGGCATAGAAGACTTTTTAAACATGTAGGACAAAACGGGGTTTAAATATTTCACAGAGTTCAAGCGAATTTTAATTGCAATGTTAAATTAAACTCAAAAAAGCTACTATTACATCGAGAGTATGATAGTAAAACAGATTGCAATGAGATTTGTCATAATCGTTAAGTTTTTATGACCCAGACAAATCGATACCTTTACTCAGCTAATACTTGCCTTGCCACTTCTAAAATTAATTAAATAAAGTTATCTGCAAACTAATGAGTCAATTATACAGCGCTTGACTCACTAATAAGGAAAAGGAAACGTCAAGTACTGAATACGTATTGTTTACAGAATTATTTATTGTTAGCTGTTTAATAAAATATGTAACTACTAGTCGCGCGACTTTTCTTGACGTCTGAGCTCCCTAGTGCTCAACACAGCACGACTCGGTATGATCTTGTCAGAATATTGGTCTCACACGGAACGACACGGCAAGATTGTCAGGGCTGCCTACCTCTGCTTTCGAATGAATTCTGTTCTCGCGTTTTCGCTGTTATTGTTGTGCCCTGTGATTTATTCGATTCGGATTTTGGTGATTACGATTACGATTACGATTCGATTGTTAGAAAGTGGAGACATTGTTGATTAGAGGTCTCGCTTCCTTGTGAAAATGAAGCTCTTCATGGAAGATGGGCGGGGAAAAAGTACGTAATAGATGAAATGGCTGCAGGTGCTGGTCACACATTCGTCTTCCTCCTTACAATTGCGACTTAAATGCAATTGAGCTGGCATGGGCAAAAACTAAAAGGTATTTTACGGAACACATCTCTGGGGACATGTCAGCTATGCATCTGCGTGAATTAACAGTCAGAGGGTTTGAATCTGTAACTGTTTCGGACTGGGAAGGTTACTGCAACCATGTAAAACACCTAGAAAAAAGAATATTGGCAAAAAGGCGGGATAATGGAAATTGTAATGAATGACATTGTAATTAATACTACAGAGAATTCATGCGATGATTCACATTATTCAGAAGATGAAAATTAAGTACGTACACTAATATCTTATCTCCTTAATAAGCAATATTATCATTAATTAATTTCATTTGTGGTTGCTATTAATTAAGTTATTACTTGTTCTATTTTATCGTCTATAATGTCCTGTTGTATTAAGAGTGAATGAGGTGCGAATAGTATTAATAATGTTAGTTGGCAACTCCCGTAGGATGTGACGTAGAGAGAAGTTTCCTCTCCCCACACTCCGCGCTGGGAGACGTCAAGAAAAGTCGCGAGACTAGTACAGTATTAAGTGCATTCCATTGTTAAAATATAAAAAGGAACTTGGGATATAACATTAAAACGACAATTAATGGTGCGTGTTGTACCCATCTTTCTCTCCTTTTACTTTTGTTACAGAGCAATTTTTATAAAAATGGAGCGTTTTGACACCTAATGCTGGCAATATAACTGAAAGTTATGGGGTCCTTGAGTCTTCGAACCCAATAGACTCCTGCCTCTATTCGTTCGTTTGCAGTTAGCTAACTTGTAAACAGCTTAGACGCTTCCATTTGTGATATCCTCGTCCGACAAAAATATAGTGCGCCGCGATAAATAATTGAAATTAGGAAGTGCAGTTCTATGTGCTCTTCTGTAAAAAAATATTTTTTTATAAACATCACATTACATTTACCTTTTGTGTGATAAGTATTATGTTTATTTGAAAACCGAGTCTTGAATGCGAGATGCGTACTGGTTCACGTCTTTCCAGCGCCTGTGCTGCAAGGTGGCGAGCTGTATTTACATTCGTGGCAGTTTTCTTTTACTGAATATGAAAGCATGTTAAGAGATTTTTCCACATAAGTAATTAATTTTAGTATTTCTTGGACTCGCGTACGTGCGTATACCATATGGAAACTCAGACTTCTGCATAATGTCTTCACGGGAGCAATAACCAAACACTTAAGAAAGAGGCGTGGCTGAACAGCTGTCGCGGCGGAGGGATACGGCACTGAATTGCTATGTTCACTTGTTTAGCGAACTGTTTGGCTCATTCTTATGCGGATTCCTCTATAATTTTCCCAAAACACGAAAGAAATGTAAACAAATATTTGAAGAAGAGAAGAGAAATGCCCGGCTAGCAATTCACTGCTTTAGTCTTTATTTATTCCATTTAATCACGGAGGTTTTCCATTTATGTGGACAAACAAACAAAATTGCGCTTATAAGAACTCGGTCAGCAAATTATTATATTGTAGAGAATCTTTAGATTTTACTGTCAATACGCCAAAAACATGCTGTTTAAATATAAGTCCCACGGCAACAATGTCGTGCTGTTAATTACTTTTACCTGACTTCCTATGTTCAAGAGATTACACAAACAAAATACAAACGAGAAATATAACACCCTTCATTATAAACAAATATACATTCACACCACGATAACTCATTCATACTTGAAAGATATCAGATATCTGTTCATTATTCTCATTTCTATGAAAATAAAAACCACTATGATTTATTTTCTTTCTTATTGATATATAGCAAGCCTTTTACACTTAAAAATGTTTTAAAGTTGGTAACTTTCCTTTCGTCGAAAAACTGCCCTCTTGAACGATGCCAAGTCCTCGTTCCCAGCACCATTTGCCACTCGCTCGCCAGATACTTCGTTCTTCCTCCGTTTCCATTCTTCATTTCCGAAAATTCCCAAAAAATAAATAATAAATTACACGTTAAAATAAACGTTCCAAATATGCTACGTGCCTCACTTTCCCGGCCAGTTACGCGTGAAAAGATCTCGCTAAACTCGACTTATCACTTCAAAACATTCTTACTGGACCTCACCATGGGACATTCGCAATCCAACGCGATCGATATGTATATAAAAGCCACTAAATTGAGAACGTAACAAATGTCTTCACAACACATATCTTATAGTTGAAGTTAATGTGTTTAGTTAATTGATCGCGGCAAAAGTCGCTAAGGATATTTGTGATTAAATTTATTTGCTAATAAACTACTGATTAGAAAACTTGTTTAAATAAATAAAATTAAATTAAATTAAACAAATGAACTGTTACATGCTGAAAGACTTTACACTCAACCAAAATAATGAACAGGGTGATTCAATTCTCAATGCTAATGAGTTACAACTATATTATTTACAGAATGAATTCCATAAAATTATAATTTTGGTAGTATAATTACGCACAATTATAATTAAATTGCATAAAAATTTGAATAGTGTATGAATTGCTCCATCAAATAATAGGCAAGGCATTGAAGCACACTGATCAGTCTTGTCAGGGTGATAGTAGTGATCTTACACAAATTGAAAGTATTACTCGTTAAGCTTTACATTTGCAGACGGAGTGCTGCGATCTGATTACGCGAGGTCACCGCCAACTGAATGAGAATAGCAAGTTACAATAAATATTGATGAAAAAGATATGATCTAAAAGGCGGTGAGCGCGATACAACCCCGCTAATTGTAGAGTACGGCAAAGAAGAAGCGGGCAAGAACATAACTCTTGTGCTATAGATATGTGCAAAGAAGAAATTAAAATATTTTTCGTGCCTTTTGTAAATAGCGTGTATTGTCCACAACAGTGTGTTGCGCTGCAGCTCAAGCCATAGGTCTTTCTAACGGTATTAATAATCTCTTTCTTTTCCTCGCGGCGATAGTTCGCTACATTATTCATAATCAATTTACTTCGAGAACGCACTCTCGCGTATTGAAGTGGATTCGATTTTTCGGCAGACGTCGCCGAAACGACAAAAAACAAAACAAGCACATTTTCCCCGACTGTCTCTCCTGGCGCCAGCAATTTGGCAGATGCTTTTTTGTCATTGACACTATTCGTGCATTGTCGGCATTCAAATATAACGAAGCGTAGTAAAAAAACACTTATACTTGGGTTTTCGTAACGTGGCAACTGAGGGTAGTATCTCCAAGATAGAATATGGCACGACTTTTGGCATTGTTTCTCGACCCTGCCGTAAGATGTCGCATGATCGCAACGGTATCAAGCAGTGCTGCAGATAAAGCGACTTAGCCGCATGACCTAGAAAAATGTGAAGCCGTGCCATATTCCATCTTCGAGTTACCACTCTCCGATGCCTCGTATGAAGTTAGGTGTGCAAGATCATTTTGCACGAATTCCCTCGTTTAAAATCTTACCGTTATTTGTCGCATCCAAAGATTGGTAGAAGCGGGCAACACATTTTAAAGAAAATTAACGAATCGCAGCATTAAAAAAGTAACGGAAATCACGATATCGGTCAGGAAAGCTTTTACAATCAAAGTATCATAACTTTTTTAGTCATTATAATGAGCGAGTCAAAGATATCCACATTAAGTGAAAGATCAGGAGTTCCACACTGTGTACAAGTTACGGTTCGTAACTTGCACACAGTGGAATTCCTTAAAACAACAATCTTGTGCAATTTGTGTGTATACGTAAATTATTATATGAATAGTTATACGTATTTTTAATATTACAAATGTTAGTATTTACTATAAAATATAAACATCATATACAATTAATAATATTTTTCGTATTTTTTAATTTCCATACCTCCTGTCATAAATACAAAATATTTTTTGTTTAAATTGATTGGTTTTTTGACGTTCTGGGGGTTTTCACAGCGCTCTCTAGAGGGAAATGCGTAAGATCACCTAACGTCACTCGCGGTTACACGCACGTTTATGCAGCGTTCGGTCTGTTTCCGTTAGATGTCGCTTCGTATTGGCTCAATTGCATACAATCTCATTAACACTTACAAAGCATGTCAATTTAACATTTTCTGCATTTTCTGCCATTTCGAATTGTTAGATAACCCATAAATATACATTATTTCATTCAATATTTACACTTGTATTTAAGTATTTAAGTAAACCATTTATTTCTTATTTATTTTAAGAATATATTACGTTATTTATAACCCTAATGTATTTATTTCGAATACATACGATTCTGGTGCTAATTTTCTGTGTCAATCTGGAAAATATAATCATTTTTTTATTTCTCGTTAAAGTGAGTTCCATCATTTATTAAATAGCGACCTTGAATCATCACATCGGATAACATGATTTCATACTTACAGGAGTTGACTGCTAGCTTTTCCTGAGAATCTTTCGTGCTAAAATATATTTATAGCACGAAAGCCAAGAAAACCGTTATCGGATGAAATGTAAAATTGTATAACGTGTCAATAAGTCCGAGATGTTATTTTTCAAATATATCGGAAAATCCTAACATTTTACCATTATTGCTCTGTTATTGACTAAGCACGAACTGACCATCAGAATACTCTTTGCATAAAATTAGAACGCGTAAAAAGTATCCGCTGAATAAAATTAATTCACTTCTAGGAGACTTGCAAAAATGTATCGAATGATAATTGTGACTAGCTGAAAATTGAATTTTCTTTCCCTGAAATCAAATCCCTATTATTCAGATACCTAAACACAACAAAAATCAAAACAAGTTCACAATTCTCCCCACATTACACAAATTATTAGATACAATTATGTTTAAAATATTAAAACAATACATAAATAAAATCAAGGCCATCACAAACCCTTGGTTTGAATTCAGCGATACTATTTCAACCTCTCAACAATTACTAAGAGTCAATTAATTCATACAAGAAATTTTCTGAAAAAGCACTATACGATTTTTTTTACCTGCTAAGATCTAGCCCAGGCAATTCACGGAGAAGCACATTCGCCACACAAATTAAATGACATAGAATGTCATCAGTAATTTTGTGAATGAGGAGATTTGAAAGAAAAATTGTAATAGGTCATTATTCTTTTACACTCATTTATTATTATTATTATTATTATTATTATTATTATTATTATTATTATTTATTGTAAAAACAGGTTGCTAGACCTACGCTGGCTTTTATCGGCCAACAAGAATAAAATCATACGTATGACAAAACAATGTTATATTTATGCGCCTGTTTTCGAATTGAAAGTTTATTAAAATTATTATAATTATTCAGTTCTTTTTAAAAACTCAAGTTAAATGAAATAGTTCAGTTAAATTTGCTTGGCATTACTTTATGTTTTGGAATTTCAATCAGTAGAAGAAATGTTTGATTCTAATGCCAGTGGAGAAAAAATTTCATTCTGATCGTTAATATCGAATTTATCCGTGTACCATTCGTGTCAAGACCATAAATTACTGTAGTTACGCCTCTATTCCTCACTTCTACTCCACGTAGCAATTTCAACGTTATGAAGGCCATTTTCCTCAAAGAAATCAGTTGTAAAGTCTACTAGGGAAGTAATATTCTCCCTTGAATTTAAAATCACATGTCAAAGTATAAATTTATACTCAAATTACAATCAAAATATTAACAAATGATTCATTATTGTATTTATATTCATATCATCTATTTATTGATAGTAGGAAATCATAACTTTTATAGTCTCGTGGAAAAACATCTAAGATGTTTAAAAATATCAAAACTAAAAATATTGCAAACATTATTTGCTCCACGATTCCGCATTGTTCATAGAAAACTGCATTTCAATATCATGAAACATAAGTTATCGGGAAAGCCGATATATGAGAGCCAATAGAAACACAATCAAGGGAATTACAAATGAATATTTATTTTGTGGCACAGTTTAAATGCAACATTTTAGATTATACAAATGCAAAATATTTGAAAGAAGACTGTATACGTAGTGAAAACGAAGGCATTTTGGTGCGATTATAATTATATTAAGATAATTTGTTTTTGCAATGTATTAAATTCAACTTCCTAGAATTTTGCGATTTTCTAGTATTTTGTATAAATTGTATTGACGAAAGGTTGTAAATGTAAACTTAACTATTAAAGAGCGTTTCGATTAATAACTTCAGGCATATGAAGGGCTTCTTGATGAACATTGATTTATGATAATACTAAAATTAATGCAGGCACGTGCATCATATTAGTAATACATTACGCAATTATCAACAATAATGAAAATTGATGGCCACAATGACAACAATACAGTGAATTGTTTTTAACGTTTGGATCTCATACACAATAGATCAATTAATAGAAAAGTTTACCAAGATAGATAATTAAGTCAAGAAAAATATTTTTTAATCAAGACACATTAGACATTTTATATACTTTTCATTTTTAGTCTTAGAAAAAATCCTTCTCCCGTCAATTTCTGAAGACATAAAGCCAATACGTTTGCATTGCTATAGTTGATCGGGAATAAAAGTGTAAACAAAATCGAACACGACGTTTCTTAAGGAAAGCAATATTGGTCTACTTAAGAGAGACATTACCTGCACGCCAGCTCCTTCCGAAATGAGGCCGAAACATCTAGCAGGCAAAGAATCTTCAGGCGTCTCAGACTTTACAGTCTAGCTACTAGCGCCGTGGCGTGGCGTTCTAAAATGCTAACCGGCGGCGGGGTTTTTAAAATTTATGATCATCGCGATGGTAAAAGCAAGTTAGGGAATTTAATACAAATATGACGGAAAGAAATGACCGATCTAAAAGCAATATATCTAAAGATTGATTACAACAATCCTAAGAAAAGAAATCTATTCGTACATTTCATCAGAGAACAAGTGCTTCAATTGTATGTAATGACGTTCATCTTATTAGAAAAAAGAAAATCGATATTTAAACAATGTAACATTTTATCTACAAATAGTCCCAGAGCCACCTTTGAGAAATTATGCTTGGGCACCTACAACATAGGAATCAGGGATTATGAGACTCACAGCGCGTCAAAGACTGATTGCCATTATAATTAAAAAAAACAATAATCAAAACTCATACATACGGCCAAACGAAAAATGTATTCGAAAATCGATAACTCGAGCAAAGCTGAGACTGTTAGTGGAACGTATAGAGGAATGCCTCTGCATCCGCTTTGTCACAAAATAAATTGTCAAAATTAAAAAAAAAACAAAAAAAACTTTTAATTAATAAGGAATTTGAACTTTAATTCATTTTGTTTTGCGCCTTGTGAAATAAAAAATGTCCTAATAGGAAGAAAATACAACGGTTCAAATGAATATTCATTTTAGATTGTGAAATTTTAAAGAAAAGCACAGGAACTCGTTTAAAACAAAGTAATTTATGTAAAATTTCATGATAATCCTTAAAAGAATTGCCAACCTGCAGTAGAGTAATTGGTTCGATTGTAATTCATTTATTTATAGGAAACAAAGAAGACATTTTGTAACTGGTTAATATACTTATATATTGTAAACTGTGACCCTGCTTGGAAATTAACGTGTATCAAATACTTATTTGACTATCTCCTTATTTTGTTCAAAATTAGTGAGTCTAACGACTAATTTAAGCTACTTCACAATAAACAACTCGAAGCAACAACTAATGCCAGTCATTTCCATCAAATGGAATATGGCGGTAAAGAATTTTAGTGTTAGAAAAACTATTTTTTTCCCTCATCATCATTGCACTTTTTATTTTTATTTTTTCATTATACATCTGGTGGAAATCAACACGGAGCTCCGGCTTATAAATTCCAATCTTCCCACCTCACTCCCTCCTTACACAGGATTAATGAGGAATTAAACGAGCATAACGTACTTGTAATATTTATATTTGACCTAACGTAATCGGCTGGTGAAGTTATGAAATATCTCGCTACTGTAATTGCGTGTAAGTTGTGTAATCTTTGAAAAATAACATATTTCATGTCGGTTAGGTGCAGATATGTTTATTTAAAATATATCTGTAGAACTCATAGTCTCATACTTATTGTAAGTCTTCATTAAATTATTATACATACTACATGTACAATGCCTTACATGGTAAGTATTCCGTCCACCTATTTGGCAACACGGCTCATTAGCACGTTAGGAAAGGTACCACGTTAACATTCGTATCTGTCAAGCGGCATTGACTATTCTCGAAGGATAATCCTAATGAGATGCTTCTAGCATTAATTAATTCTATTTTGAAATTTCAACGTTGTAGTTGTCTCATTTATGATTGCAGTGACTATTATGTATGCCCCCAAAGTTCTCGTTATCAGCGCTGCCTATCATCAATTTCCGAACTAATCGCCGGCTTCTCGTTAAAAACAATGATTTCAATTGGGTTCTATTTTCGAATCCCATCAAATTTCATATCAAATCACAATCTAAATAACGTTTCTAATTAATTTAAGTTTTTGATATTACTTCTCGTCCTTCTTTAAATCAATCTTTTGTTTGAAATATTGATTGGTATACCGCCAATTGAGCAAAAAACAAACATCGATTTGCGGAAAGAAAAGGCGGAATTCCGTCCATTGGGCGAAATTGGTTATTTCCTGAGAGAATGTTGGGCGGTATGCTTTCTGTGCTTACTTAAATCGTCAATAATACTCACATTTTCCAACAAATTGTTGAATTGACGGTTTCTTAAAGAAATGGCCAATGCACAAGTGTTTTGGTTTTAAACACCTTGTAAATACGCAGTTATCATGAAAACATGTCAAAGCCTTCTTTTTATTTTTAGCCATACATTTTACTCCTTTTTCTAGAAATTGTACAAATTTTTAAGTAGAAGACTACACTTAATAGGCAGGCTTTGTGCACAAGAGTATTTAGTTTTAAACTTCTTGTGAACGTTCAGCTATTTTAAATTTATCGGCCACAGTGTCATGGGTCAGCGTTATTCACCGCTCAACATTCTTCCCCACTAAGTTATTTGGTGGAATTGGGCGACTTTTTATCCTTCCGATAGTGAATTTTCCCAGAAGGGATCTGGCAACCTTGGACGTAGGCTGTTGTTTCAACGTTGAAATGAAAATTTTGAGACAGTAGGTCCAAGCCAAAAATTCTACCCACACCTTGATAAAAAGCACACACACTTCGCCCTCGAAATTTAAACATTTCTTCTACAATTGTACAAAAATTATATTAGAAAAATATATGGAAACGGTCATCATTTTTTATTGCAATAAGGTGTTTGATATCTTGGGGAATATCACTAAGTTATAAAGGGTTACTAAGGGATACTTCGTTCAATTTCCATGAATGAGGTGCTTTTTTTCATGGTAACAAGACGTAGGCGTCTTAGCAACCGTCAATTTTAATGGATACAAAAAACTACCTACTCGACGTGCTGTTAACAATGCGCAGAATCTGCCTTTACTAAATAGTTGAACAATTAGTTATTTATGATACGAGTGGTAAATGTTGCATTTTATTTTGTGTGTAGAATATGTCGTAACACGATGCCGATAAACCCAATGGCGCAATACTACGAATAAAATAATATCACTTTTACCACGTGATGTCATACACTTCTTTTAGTCTGCCATTTTAAGTTTAGACTTTAATTATATTTTAATTCAAACATACAAATCAAATCCATGTTGTATGAAGGTCAGTAGTGGCTCATGCGATCAGAAGAAT
>BLKR01004286.1:0-87500 GCA_011170035.1 Teleogryllus occipitalis
TATATAATTGTCACCTTACCCGTCACCTTGTTGGATGCACTTACGATCGGAGAATATGTTCCGCAGACGTACAGCTATCCAAATTGTGACCATGTTACTGAGTAACAAATGTATTTAATAATTAAATTAGTTCAAAGAATTGGTCGCCCCGACCGGGATTCGAACCCGGGCCTTCTGGTTTACGCCCAGCTGCTCTATCCCTAAGCTACCGAGACAACCAACCCTTTGAACAGTTTTCACGAGCGCAATTATCGCTCCTTGTATGTATATATAATTGTCACCTATAATTGCAGCTGGGCGTAAACCAGAAGGCCCGGGTTCGAATCCCGGTCGGGGCGACCAATTCTTTGAACTAATTTAATTATTAAATACATTTGGCACGTATGAGTAGAATCGGCGAAGCATCGTCGGTAAGGGGCCCCTCGCCAAAGCCTAGCTGGGTTCCACTAACTCGACACAGCCAGTACAGAAGCCCAAAACCACAGGAATAACTGAGGGAAAATATTTCTGCAACAATTCTGGTAAAACGTTAGAATGTCACAAAGAATTCAATTGGCCAGAGCGGCGACTCAGGCAGTTGTCCTAAAAGAATGTTGAAAAGTAATAATATGGAATTAGAGCAAGAAAAATGGAAAGGTGAACACAAATACAAATTAATCTAAGAGCACAATACATTACATGCAATTGAATTAGTTGAGCGAACCCATGAATAGCTTGGAAACATGAGCCCCTACCAGAGGAGGTGCGAAAACAAATTGTAATTAAGAGAATCGATTCAAACTGAATTGATAAAAATTGACAGCATAGAGCCGAACACACGCTGCTCGACTAGCGAGCACATTAAAGAGAATAACCGATTAAGGGGATGAAAAGTGCCCCCAAACCAAATCGATAATCGCGATGCTCATACAAAAGAGATTACAAAATGACGTAGATTCACAAAAAATCAGCCTCCTAGGACAATCTGTTGCAGAGATACAACGGGAAACGTGTTCATGTTTTTTTCAGCTTCTATTACACACATCAGGCTAAAAATAATTGGAGATCGGGGAAAAGTAGTTGAAGTTTAAGGTATTTTGTCAATCGATTCGGATACCAAATTTAAATAGAAAAAATAAATAAATTGTTGAAATGGATTTTCGACGTGATAACGTTAAGTACTATCTCAATTTTTTCATTGAATGTGTCTTATTTCTATAACATATTTCTTGGTAGTTTTAAACAATGTGGACGATAGTGACAAACAATTAAAACTAATTTTATCAGTTCAAAAATTTGAATTACGCGCCCAAATGTGATTGGGAAAAATACTTTTACCAATATTTAAACGTAGATTCAATCACAACACATGAACTCGAAATCTTATACGTGTTACATCGTTTATGAACCAAACTCAATCGGACTGTCCATGGTGGAAAGAGATGGGTGAGTTCCCGCCCATCCGACTTCAGCCAATGAGCTTCAAGCACCAGTTCTCGTCATAATATTAGCGTGAATTTCAAATACCAAAGTTATCATAGTGGCAAATCATTGTAACAGGAAAAGATAAGCACTTTTTCCTTTTTTTCAAAAATTGCATTTTTTATTTCAATTACACCTTCACCCCTTAATTTTTGGTTGTTCACCCTCGAAAATTGTCACTTTACGCCCCTTTCAAAATGTTTCTCAACACTTCTTGCTCTCCATGTAACATTGCAGCTAACGTCTGGGCTCGCTTTTCAACCCAAGTCACGTGACTAATGCTTTTCAACCGTGGTGTGGTCACGTGGTTCGTGACGCAAACAGGCGCTGCGCAAAACGAGCAAAAATCGGTGCATTAGAGGAGCTCCGCCAGAGGAATATCGGTGAAACGATATTATTCTGAACGTGCGAACGGAAGTCGCAGCCTGGGAATGCTGGTCTTACATACCTGCGATCATTTATTATTTGGCACACGAGCGTTACTTGCCGCAAATTGTTAAACCGGCAGAAATTTTGAGTAGACTGTTTATACATAAAGGTACGCATGATCCCAGTTATTGAAGAAGACAGTGATAATGACGAATTGCCTGTGATTGTCTAATTGTCAATAATTAATAAATCTACAACTGAATAATTTGATTTATATTATAAACAAATTATTAATATACGTAAACCCGATTAATTTAATTTATATTAGAAACAATACATAATTTAAAAACAAAAGGGGTTTAATGATTTCATTTCGATAATATAAATATTTTCCACATAAAGACATTTGTCAGCCGAAAGTTGCAAATCATACTTTTGTCAGTGAGACTTTTCAATAATTTAAATATAAATTTTATAAACATGGGTGAAAAAAATTCAATGTCCGAGATGTCTAGTTAGTGTTGAAAGTTTTGCCACTATCGGTCTCGAACCTTGGATAGCGGTGGCACTAGTCATAGGCACTAGTCATAGGTATGTGTCATAGTCTATGGCACTAGTCATAGGTAGTCATAGGCACTGCGGTGGCATTAGTCGAGGCCCCGAGCCACCACTTCTGGTCATCACTGCATTGCATTGCATTTCTTTGAACTGAAGTGCCCCTGCTTCAATGCGTTTAATCAGCACGGAGATGAGGCGATGCTTAGTTTCTTCATTACAAAGAAACAATTCTTTTGTTACTGAAGTGTCCAAGTTACAAACACAAAGGTTCAATAAACAATTTATTGCCAGAAACAGGTACAGAGCTATTGTGCCGGATATCCGGGAAAATTGGTACAGAGACGAAGCCGTGTTGCCGTAAGTCCAGAAGATGTACCAGTGTATGCCGAGTCCACCAAGTAACCAGAAAGAAGAGTCCGTTGTCGTAGCGCTGTTGTCGTAGTCTATCGCACTTCACCGTAACCACCACTTAAACACTGTCTCGACGCACTTTCACCGCTGCTCGCTCGCTCACTCACTGACTGCTGCCTCAGCTCCGCGTCGAGGTTTTATAGCCCCCCCGGGCCGTAGGCCCGCCGATTGGCTGTGCAAAAGGGGCGGGGTCGAATCTTGCCCCGCTCGCTCAGGCGTGGCGGCCGCACTCAGCCGAGCACCGCTGGCCCGCGCTTCTTGCTGGCCGCTGCCGCCAGGGGCGGTAACGCCCCCCTGACGTGCTCCCGTGGCGGCACATTCAATCATGTGCGGCCGGTCACGACAGTTACTAACATTGTTTCATCAAACAGGAGATTTTGTGCAGTATTTTGTGAACCCGCGTAGCCGCTCAACTGATTTAGTCCTCCTCTCTTTTGTTTCATCGGCATACCCATCACACACAGCCCTGATGATATTTTTGCCATACTGCTGCTTGGTATGTCTATACACTCTACACAAGATAAATCCTCTATCCACATCGAAACACGCTTTTCAAGAGGATCATTAACCAGCGCATATCATCGACGGTTCCTCGGCGGATTTTTTAAACTATGTTTAAGTGAAGAGTTTCTGTTTTATCTTTTACGACGAGCATTACTGCACCAAAAAGTAAATTAAAAAATTGGAGCCGTTTATGAGGAAATAATTGTTTAAAATTTAGATATGGCTTACGTTTCACGCAAAATAAAGCAAAAAACACTCATATTTTCGAAAAATTTAACCTTACCTTATTTGAAGATATGTTTTAATGAAAAAAAAATATATCTTTATTATTGAAGTTTAGTATGACGCCGAAAAAAATTGGCTTTTTGCAATTTTCGAAACATCAGGGACTTCAACGAACATGAGACCTGTACCATTTCCTTAAGCGTCCTTTACCCTACCCGAGATCAAAATTTAACCAAAGAGATGTGCCGTTTTTGATGAAAAATTGTTTAAAATAATTAAAAGTTGCCTATATTTCACGCAAAATTCCCCGAAAACTACTCATATTTTCGAAAAATTATGTAGGATCAATATTTGTACTACATAATCAATATTTGTCTTTAAAGAATATATTTCATTAAGAAAAATCTCTATCTTCAATATTTTAGATGCAGGAAGACGACGAACTTTTGTTAATTTTTGCAATTTTTGAAAAATTAGAGATTTTAACGAAAATAAGCCCTAAACCATTCTCCTAAACGTCCGTTACTCTATCTACAAAATTTAATCCAAAATTTTGGTGCAATTTTTTTAAAATGTTGAATGTCCAGGGGCGTCATGTAAAGTATTCCCCCAAATGAAAATATCAGTTTCGAATCATCAGCCAGACATCAGCTAGATCGATTGGGAAATATCAATTTTGGAGAAAATCGCCTGGACGGTTTAGGCGCTAGCGTTGACTACAGAGGGACAGATGGACAGCCAGAGGGACATTTTGCAGTCAATCAATTTTTCTGTATCAAGGACCCACAAAACATGTATGCTGTCTACACAACGTGTTTCAGGAAGCAATTGGAACAAAATTCATCCACTTATTCATTCTAGGGTCCGGCTGTAAGAATTTTTCTGTCTATTTTTTTCTCGCAGCATTACCATATTTTCTCTGTATTGCCTAAGCAGTATCGAGAAAGTAAAAATGTAATTTTTTAGGGGAAGAAAAACTGTTGCTTTGGAAAGCCATTTTAAGTTTCATAATTTTCTGTTGCAGCTGGTTAGATGCAAATATGGTAGCTACTCCAGGAAAAAATCGAACGGATGAATCGCTTCAAGGCACTCAGCAAAGAAATCAGATCGATTTAAATAGTCTGATAACACCTGAAGAGCGAGTCAACTTAAAAAGCAAAAAAACACTCCGTCGAATTTCAAAAGTGGAAGAGGAGGAGATGCGAGCTAAACAGACTGATGAAATCATTCAAGGGCAGCTGGAAGAGATTCTGGACGAGCTGCTGTCACCAGAAGAGCGAAGAGATTCGACGCCAGAGCGCTCCACTGTCGACCGCCAACCACCGGCCGCTCAACAAAGGTATGACACTTCATCACAACTAGCTCTTGTTACACAATTTATTCCGGTATGGCCTTACTGTGTTATCAAATATAAACACGTTTTTTCCAAACAAATTATTGCTTCAGCGAATTTTCTGTAATTCTTGATGTCTTATCATAACATCGTAAGGAAGTTTTCTAGAACTGTATGTTCTGAACAATAATAATCTTTCCCTTCCTTCACTACACCATCATTGCACCCACGAATATCTCAGTGGTCAGCGTGCTCGCTTTCCATGACGCGCTCCCGGGTTCGATTCCTGGTCAGTGCAAATGTCCCAGTATATGTTGCTGTGTGACGATGAGAAAGCTCACTTCTCAGGTGGAGAAGATCAGAATACGGCGTAGGGATGTCCATGTGCTAACCACACATACCCCTTAACTCAAGGCCGCAATGCCCGGGTGCGTTGGCTCCGTTAGAGGTTGTTGTGTCAGCACAGACAGATAGGTAACATTACCTAGCACAAATGACATTTAATTTACATATTACACTTACAAGATGTATTATGTAATTGTAATAAAAATAAATACGTTTATTTATTTTAAGGGACTTTTGTAATCAGATATGATCTACAGTTAATAGGAATAATGGGCGAAAAAGAATTTCTGCCTTTATGCAGATTTTTGCAGATTTTAAGACGTTTGCGGATTTTAAGAGTTAAAGGATTTTTACTATCTTCAGGGGAGTGGAAAAAGCAGCTTTACATTTAAAGACTTCACTGGGTTGAACAGATCAGTGGAGTGGAGGAAATGTCAGTACTTGGGATCCACATTTGGGACGGTACAGAAAACGTTTTTAATTAGGTGTATACGGGACAAATTATACTACTGAAAAGAGCCTCTGTTACTTGAATTTTGAACTTAATCGATTCTAGAGAATTGGAGGTTATGAAAAGCGCTTTTGAAAACGGATTGCTTTACGAGGGAAACTAGGAGTAGGTTAAGAACCATTTTTTATTTCATTTTAATAATTTTATAACCACGACATGATTAACATTAACCAAGAAACTAACACCATACGCTACTCACAATTTTCCTTCCGCAACACATTTAATCACAATTAATCTCACTCTCGACAAATGTAATGAAGTTCAGTTGATTCACTGCGATATTCAAGCCATGCGATCCATTTACTCTATAACTTCAGATGGCGTCTCAGTGCAAGCACAGAAGCCTCTTTTTTTAATTTGTTGCGTCTGCAACTTGACGCAACGAGTCTCCAGGCCCCTTAAGGGGCGGTGAACGCTTTGCGCTGAGGAGTAATCCTTCATTAATGTGCGCGATTGGGGAGTAATCCTCCATTACTAATGTCATGTCACGTCACGTCGCAGTCAGTTGCCAAGAGCATCCACGAGGTAGCATCTCTGCGTACGCGCCTCCTGCTATGCGCTCCTGCGTCAGTACCCAGCGGATAGAATTGGGAAGGAATAAGTATAGGGGAAGGGTTTAGGACACTTTACAGGGGTTGGACAAGCCCTTGTGAAGCAGACAAACTCGTTTTGTTGGAACAAATTTCACGTCAGATTCGATGGGAATCGAACCCGATCTCAGTGGTGAACGGCTAGCGACTTCGCTATGTGCCACGAGCGAGCTCTTCATTCGCTGATGCTTAAGTTACAGCTTTGGCATTGTTAAGGCGTCGAAATTGCTTGTTGTGTGAGAGCTGGTAAATTGGGCAGAAAGACTTGTAAAACGTCTTCCTGGGTTCGTACAAAAGAGGATACTGAAATACCAAATATTAAATCTGTCAGCACACATTGTCGTCAAAATCATCTCTCCAACATCAAGTATTTGAGTGTTAAGTATTACCTGTGTACTGGAAGAAAGGAATCGAATCTTTCATATCTTATTTCTCATTCAAGCGCCAATGGACCATGCATATTTCGCTCTGCTCTGACACGCCAAGTTAGCGGGATCATGGAAAGCGACACAGAGGAAAGCGCATTATAGCGACACAGAGCTACGAAAACAAGACACCGACCGTGCATAAATAAGGCAACGTCCCAGTGCAGCCGACACGCAAGTATTTCGTGTGTCTTCACAAACGATGCGATCCGCTACCCAGGTGGATTTCATCAACGCGCGCCACTAGCGTCTTAAGTTGAAAGGAGCTAATTTCTTGAAAGAACGACCATCAGAGAGTCTGGTGGAACTCTCGCCTCAGCCTGAGCAAGGTTTTGCTGCGGTTTGGTTGGTAGCCCTGTTGTGTGCCCTTTTGGTAGTACTGTTTTAAAGCGTATATTCCTTTGGCCTGCCCGCTCTCGTCCGTATTGAAACTCACGGAATTTGGAGCAAATTAAAACTCGAAGGCGGAACGTTTGAAATGTACACCCTTTGCAGTTAATTTATACCAAAGACAGGTTATAATTGTCTCTACTTGAAATTAGGCGCCAAATTTGAGCTATTTTGGGTTCCCATGAGTAAACAAGTGTTATCATTTGACGACGAATTGTCATCTACATTATAGCATAGAAATTGTTTCAAATTCAAATGTCAGGTCAATAATACTGTTTTCAGAACTGTCAATTGATCGATCGTACGCCAGTAATTCGTACAGTTCCAATAGAAGATTCTTCGGGTAATATGGATTACCGTTTTTATTTGTTAACATTACTTTGTAATTAAACTTTTTAAAGCAGGGAATATGAAATGAACCCAAACTTCAACTATTTTCAATTAAATATTTGTTTTGAAAATTTAAAAAGAAACATTTTTAATAGCAATAATTTTATTTTGTTTTTAATGTTGCATTTGGCAGGTAATAAGAAATAGTCGAATAAAATGGTATAGCTGTTTCAAAATGACAAAAATTAATAAAGTTGATAAAATCTATGTAATGATAACCTAACATTATAAAATGCAACTTACTTAGGTTTTTAATAGTTTACTTGCAAAAATCACACATTAGATATTCCTATCTTCTCCAGAACAGTCAAGGTGGGCTAACAGACAACAGGACAAACATTTCACCCAAACCTCTCTCCTCATCTCAAGAACATTTTTTAAGCAAATAGAATTCTAGGTAAAAACAAGAGAAAACTCAATTTTTACCAAATGGACATCACCTTTTGACTGTTTTCTCCTCATATGCTGTGTGTCGTGTGTTACACTCTTGATATGCTGGTTAAAATGTTCACGGCACATGGCCTTTGCTGTTCTCATGATTTGGCGGAAGCCAATAAATCGTACCAGCTTGTTATTTCTGTCTGAAAAAAACCAGCTGGAATAACTAAAAAAACTGCTATATCCCAATTTATCATCTGAATGTCACAGTCAAGAATTACCTGGACCACTACCTCCTGAGAATGTGACATTGAGTGACGATGAACGATAAAGTGACAATCATTCAGAAATCGGAGGAGACATCCATGCTGGCCCAACATTTCAAGCCTCCTGTGACTAACATTTTTTGTCTCAAGGGATTCTCAGTAATCTGGTTAGTGATATAAATTTGCCAAAGCAACACCCCAAGTTTTCCCTGTACGAAGAGAGTTTTTCGTAATCGCAAAGTAGCTTTTTCAAAATATTTCTCCGAGAAAAATGACATAGCTTTTTTTAGTGATATCAAATTCATTATGGAGACTCTTGCCCATGATTTCAATGCAACTGAATGACGCTCGTTTTCCATACTCTAGCAAAATAAATCTGAAAGCAATACTTCTCCACAAGGTAAATAAATTTTCTTCTGTCCCGATTGTTCATGCAGTTGATCTGAAGGAGACATATGAGAACTCTAAGCTCCTCCTCACACTATCAAATCTGATAAATACAAATGGAATATATGTGGAGATTTCAATATAATTGCAACTCTGCTCGTCATGCTGCTCGGGAACACAAAACACTGCTGCTTTCTATGTGAGTGGGACAGCAGAGACAGAAAATATCACTATTGTGAGAAAGAATGGCGTCCTTGGTTTCAACTACCCCTGAACAGAGAAGCATGGTTAACACTCCTTTTGTTAACTTCAAAAATGTTTACCTGCCTCCATTGCACTTTAATTTGTATCTAATCAAAAACTTTGTAAAATCCATGGACAAGCCATGGATTCTTGTATATTAGAGAGAAGTTCCCAATAATCAGAGAAGCAAAAATAAAAGCAGGACCGCAGATTAGAAGATAATGAGCATTTGGTTGATTTGTTGAGATATGTTGAAAAAGGCATGGCTGTCTTTACAAGTGTCTGTAAAAAGATTTCAAGCTACCATAAGGCAGATAAGTATCACGAAATTGAACTATTGAGATCATATACCACCGTATTATAATACCACCGTATGGGATGTAACATGGCACTTGAACTACATTTTTTGAATGATTATTCGGACTTCTCGGATATCCTTAGCGTCGTTAGCTTCGAATATGTTGAACGGTTCCACCAGAACATTTCTCAAATGAAAAAAACTTTATCAAGGCAAATGGTGAGGCGCAATGTTGTTAGATTATTTCCACATCTTACGAAGAGACGTTCCTGAGTTAATGTATCGAAGAGAAAGAAAGAAATCGCGAAGGAAATTCTTTAAGCAAGTTTCTTCACTTTTCGTAATAGTTATGTTGTTGTACAATTCGATCTGTATATATTTGGATCTGTCATTATTAGAGCGTGTTATATTGCAAGATACGTATAATACCCAGAGGCACAATTTTACAAAAACTATCATCATATGAAAACTCAGTCTTATACAGAAAATCTTAAATTAGTTCTGGTTTTAGAAGCAAATTATCTTTCAGAAGCAGTGTTTCGTTTTTTGTTTGTTCTTTCTTATTTTTTTCTTCGGAAATTTTTTTTGTAGACCAGTGATAATTTGTTGTAAATGCTTTATGACATCTCATTACGAGAAAACAAGCATTGCCGCCAGTACATTATTGCGTTTTTAGATGGCGACACGAGAGGAGAAGTAAGGTAATTTCAACTCACAGGGGTTAAACGCTTACCACTACATTTTTGCGGTTTGCAAATCAGCCACTTTGCCACGTACTTATTCGATTATAAACATCGAGGATAACAGAAGTCACGATGATAGCAGATAACTATCATGCGTGTCACTCGTATTACACGAGTAGCGCAAATGTAGAATTCCATTTGTCGGAGCAAACCTTAGAAAACGCAAAACGACATACGGCAGTTCAACAAAAATTGTATACATTCACTTTCTGGAACCATATTTGATTATGAAGTTATACATTCAAGTATAGACTCAGAAGTCTGCGTGAAAGTGGAGTAAAGTGGAGTTCAAAAAAAAAATTAAAAAATA
Organism: Teleogryllus occipitalis; assembly: GCA_011170035.1. Lineage (NCBI taxonomy): Eukaryota > Metazoa > Arthropoda > Insecta > Orthoptera > Gryllidae > Teleogryllus > Teleogryllus occipitalis. The sequence continues at coordinate 10,138 of BLKR01004286.1, forward strand.
AAAACGACATTGAAACTTTTTCTCTAATATACAAACATTAATGTTTCTTCTTATTTTACGCCCTTCCGTTCATCCGATTGCAATAAACATTGTCAACTTACTGTTTTGACTTCCTCGAAGGTTATAGTCATAGTACAATGGGAATGTGCATATGTCTGTCGCATTGATGATTTCATGCATTTATGCTAACTCAAGCGCCCCTGAACAGCTCTACGCAACCCGCTGCACTCTCAAGTATTAAGACCGTCTTCCCTGTATATTATTCCCTTGTGATTGTGAAATATCGGATAGAATTATTACTTGAACGTTATATCGGAAAAGTAAATCAAATTTCTCCAAGACAGTGTCCAGGCGAATTCATGCCCAAATGTGGGGGAGAACGTTTTAATAATAGGATTTGATAACCATGACCAAACCATAGACATAGAACAAACCCATACTCGCGAGAAAGTCTTTCATCTATTGAAAACTTTTCGCAAAGCAAAAGGTGATTAGCGACCACGAGACAAGTGACATGTGCAGTGCAATTGCGAAGCCTTACCGGGTCTACTAGTTTTTAATAACGGCCATTATAAATGGAATTGTATAGATCTCAAACATGTAATCAACATGTAAATAGTGGATATAATAATTTACGAATTCTTTAAACACTCATTTGGTTAATAATTGTTGTTGATAGATATTCAATAGTTTTCCCGATTGCTCCCGACGATGTTAACGTCGACACAAAATTATTTGCATTTGAATCGTTAATAGGTAGAAAGTCATGAGCAATATGGCCTCATGCCCATTTAATACATACGTGCGCCAATGCGCAGTGTTGGCATCAATAGCATTGATAATTTATTATTCTACGAATATTCAGTTTAAGAACGTTTAGCACGTTTCATGATCCCACGTCCCTATGAACATTAAAATTTACGCGCACGTCCAAACGACTGTATAATAATTATTTTATTGTTATATTATCAAACAAAAATATATTTAGCATGTCCAGATTATTTCAAAATTCTATGACCGGCCAAGCAAATCCAAACAAATAGCTGTGCAGTTACGGCGAGTTCCATAAAAATAATTTTCATAGAAGTTCATAAAAATAATTTTCATCAGCCGTAACCCACATGCAGTTCACGGACGTACTAAAAGCATAGAGTGTTAGGTTTTGTGAACTAGATATGGCTCACAAAACTACGACACTGTCACCATGACACTGTCTTGGGGAAATTTGATTTACTTTTCCGAGATTACGTTCAAGTAATAATTCTATCCGATATTTCACAATCACAAGGACATTATATATATATATATATATATATATATATATATATATATATATATATATAGAGAGAGAGAGAGAGAGAGAGAGAGAGATATATATAGGGAAGTGGCGCCTAATACTTTAGAGTGCAGCAGGTTGCGCAAAACTGTTCAGGGGGCAGTGAATGTGTTAGAATTGTCGTTCGGAATTGATAAGGCCTCATTCACAATGCAAACTTAAACGTAACCGTAACGTAGCCACAAAACCTAGAAATGGATTATAAAGCGAGATCATTCACAATGCCTTGACGTAAACGTAGACGTGAGACGTAAACTTAAAGAACTCGCAAGCTCCAAGCTTCTACGTTTGAGTTTACGTCGAAATTCTACCGAAGACCAATCAGAGAGCAGCATGAAAAAAAACAAATGCACAACAAAATCCGCGCAACAGCTGCTCGCAAATGCAAAAGGAGAAATCGATAGAAGAGTCGAAAAAAATGCTAGAAACGAATCGATCAATATGTTGAATTCTGATTGGTTCAAGCAAAATCTACGTTCCAGCTTACGTTTGCCATTGTGAATACTCGTTTTTACGTGAAAAGTTTACTGCATAAGTTTACGGCTTACGTTACGTTTAAGTTTGCATTGTGAATTAGGCCTAACGACTGGTAATTGTAATTAATTCTAGGCGCAGCAATGAGGTCTACTGTTCAACGGAATGCGACAGACCTCAAACTCTGCAGGACGACGGGAGCAACTCGCTCCTGGGTTCTGAACCCACTGCCTGCGGTGCGCAACCGACAGCGCCTGAAAGACCGCTGTTGCTGTTGGGGAACGGAGGTCCCCTCGACGTACAGCCTGCCCCAGCAGCGAGGGCCCCCCAGCCAGCTCACTCTCCTCGCCCACCACCTGCTCTCTCACCCCAACAATCGCCACGCCCACCAGCGTACCCCCCTTCCCACATGCACATTCCACAATACACGCCGGTGCTACCATCTCACCAATCTCCCATGCACATACCTGAGTACCCCCCTGTACTAGCATCTCAAATCCACACATCTGAATACGCTCCTCACCTATCGCCTATGCACACACCTGAATATTCACCTTTGCTAGCAGCCCACCAACCACCTGCCTACTCACATATGCCAGCATCCCACCAATCACCAATACACACACCTGAATACTCATCTCTTTTAGCAGCTCAACAACCAGGAATACATACACCTCAATACCCCCCTCTTTTTCCAGTCCACCAATCATCAATGTCTACAGCTGACTACTCACCCCTACCAGCATCCCACCAATCATCAATTCACTCTCTTGAATACTCACCTCTGCTAGCAGCTCACCAGTCACCAATGCATACACCTGAATACTCTCCTCTTTTACCAGGCCTCCATTCCCCAATGCCCACCACTGACTATTCACCTCTGCCAGCAGCCCACCAATCACCAATACACACACCTGAATACTCACCTCTGATAGCACCCCACCAATCACCAATACACCCACCTGAATACCCACCTCTTCTAGGAGCTCTCCAATCACCAATCAATACAGGAGAATACTCATCTTTCCTTCCACCCCAGCAACCACCAGAACCACGGGTTTCTTACCCTCCCTTACCCCCTCCTTATGCACATCCCCCCTTGCCCATGCCCCAACAAGCAGCTCAGCTGGCACACACTCGCCCATCCCTCCCGCCAGGGGAGGCAACGTCTTGCTCAAACCCTGCGCAGACCGACCAGTCCCTCTTCCAACGGTCAAATACATGGTTGACAACGGATCAAGACGCATCGGAGGCTGCGCACAACACGTCCGCGATGGAAGACCCGTCACGAAAAGCTGAAGAGCCTCCGTGGGAGGACATTCTGAAGAAACTTCGCCACGACCGCCCGAGGGCTGCCCCGCCCGCCACCCCCCACGGGCACCCCCGTGCCCCGCCGGAAAGGGCGCCTCAGCAGGAGCAAAAGCTCGACCACGCGCGGCCACGCCACCAGCCCCAAGGACAAGCGCCAGAGCACAAGGAGAGGGGAGCCAAGGAGTTTGCACTGCCTCACGACCAAGCGGCGCGGCGAAGGCAGCTGAAGCGGCCGCCGCTGCTGCAGACGCCGTCGCAGCCGCCGGCGCCGCCTCCCAGCGGCCACGCCCACCCGCTCTACCCACACGACATGCTGCGCCTCTGGGGCCGCAGTGGAGCCCCGCCCCACGAGGAAGGCCCACAGCGCATGCGCGCCCGCCGCGCGGCTCAGCTGCCCTACAGGGCGCCTCTAGAGGCGGCGCACAGCAACCCTTTCGAGTGCGCGGACCACCCTGCGTTGGGCCTGAACCACCCCTACCCCACTCACGCGCATGCGCCTCGAGGCGGAGTTGCGCAATTCCCTCAGGGACACCCTCCGCCTGTGTACGTGGGCGGCTTCTGCCCCGAGGCGGCCGGCGCCCCGCAGCGCGGCTTCGCCCTGCCCCCCGACTACAACCCGCTCGTGCCCCCGCCCCCGCTCGCCCCCCACTGGGCGGCGCGCGCCCGCCGAGGCAAGGGGCGTGGCCGCGGGCGGGGCCGCGGCCGCGCCAGGTACAGGCGAGACGACTCCAGCACGTCACACGCGCCGCCTCATCCCACAGCCGACGCTCGTTCCTATTCCACTTCGCAAAACAGCCAAGTGCAAGCCGTGGAGAGCGTTACAGCGACACATCCACAACCACTGTACACATCCACAACACCTCCGGAAGACCATTCAAACTTACAGGACGCGTCTTCCTCATCTACGTCCGAAGACTCTGGCACGGTCACACGCGCCGCCTCATCCCACAGCCGACGCTCGTTCCTATTCCACTTCGCAAAACAGCCAAGTGCAAGCCGTGGAGAGCGTTACAGCGACACATCCACAACCACTGTACACATCCACAACACCTCCGGAAGACCATTCAAACTTACAGGACGCGTCTTCCTCATCTACGTCCGAAGACTCTGGCACGGCTAAGAGAAGGTACACCGAGCTGTCGAGCTCAACAGTTGGCCAGCGCCGGGACGGCGGCGGCGCGCGCGCCGAGTTCCCGCTGTCGTGTGGCCTTCGCCTATTGGCGGACGCGGCGGCCAATCGCCGCTCGCACAGCCCCGTTCCCCCACCCGCGGGATTCTACCTGGAGCGGCCCCCGCCGCTCGCCACAGCCTGTAGCGCGCCGTTCACCCAGACCCACGACGTGCAACCGCACCACAAGCAGGCAACGATTCAACCAAACGACGCCCTTGTTGAGAACGCTTGTCAAAAAGAGCCTCAAAATTCCACAGCTCCTTCTGGGACTTCACAATGTGTTCCGTTGCCGCGAGAGGTCGCAGTCCCAAAAAATTCAAATCACCTTCTGCAAGGCAACACACCGGTCCAGTTACTAAAAAGTTTCACTGGAATTTTTGGCAAATCCTCTTTGTTAAAAGGACCTACATTACAATCGAATTCTCTTTCCGAGGTGACTAAATTCTCTCTCATAAAGGGGCATCCTTGTTTGCAAATTGACAGATCCAATGCTAAGATACTCGACAGTAATTCTCATGCTTTAAGAACGGAAAGAGATACATCTCATCAAGTACACGACTTCCGTTCTTCAAGAATACAGGGTGGTAAAACTTGTGATATTATTTTATTTCCTGATTCACTTGTCAAACGACCATCGTCCTCGGAGAAAACAGTAACCAAAGATCCCACCTTCTCACATGCTTTCTCACAAGGCACCAGTGACAAAAATTCTTCAGAGGTAGACAAAACAACTCAAGGTGGACCTGAAAATGTTGTTAACACGGTGAACATGCTACAAAATGAAACCAACACTCTTGTGGACACGTCGCCTGCGTCGACTGTTGCAGAAGTAGTTTTGCCCGTAAGACCGTATGCCCCACAAAAAGTTGCTCCACAAACAGATAATTTAGACACTACACGAACATCCTCCCAAACGATCTTCATCGAGAGTGATGAAAACGAGATATCGACTGTTGAAAATCGACCTCAGGAAGAAAATGATACAATTGCTAAGATAGTGGAAACCATCCAGGAAGATCAAAAGTATCAAAGCATGGTCTCCGTATTAGATCAACCACTTGCAACCTCAACTGCTCGACGTTTATCATTAGAACCCAAAGAAAAAGAAGACTGTCAGTATGATTGTACACCTGCTCACACACTTCCATGCTCACTATCTTTAGACAGTGAGAAAGCCTCGCTAAATATACAGTATGAAAAATCTACAGCTGAAGAATCACAACCTCAGCAAAAACAATTCTGTAAACCTAGTCGTGAGTCAACGGAATCAGACCTTACTGCATCGGAAATCAAATCTAATGAAATGAAATTACTTCTCAAAAGAAATTTATCTTTTGCAGGAAGCCATTCGGACGTAATTCCACCTGGTAATCCAATTTATACGGCAAAAAATGAAGGAGTTTGGCCTGTTCAAGAAGAAAAAATGGACAAAACGGAGGGCGCAAAACCTCGTGTGACGATATCCAGTTCAAATATAGTTATACCTTCTATTCACTCGGCACTCACTGAGGAATCTTCAAAATCCGAAGCCCCCCTAATGTCGGATTTTGAAATTGAGGCAATGGACGTTACATCCCGCTATGATGTCTTTTCTGATTTTAATCAGATACATTCTTCACATGAAGCGAATTCATCGCCAAAATATCAAATTGAGAACTCTGAAACACAAATACTACCCCAGCAAGTCCACAGTCAAATTGAAAAAGAAACATTTTCTCTGAAGTCAGGATCACAAAGCGCATTAAATGAAATTCCCAACAATGCATTTTCACCATACGCATACGTAGACTGTTCTGAATCATTAAATCAATCGATTAACCTAGAAAGCAAAGACTATTCGCTTGATAGCGAAAAGACCGTCCAAAACTCGCAAAATCAAACATCACGTACGATTATCTCCCCTTCCAATGAAGATGTTTCCAGTAACGCACAAACTTCAAATTCAGAAACGCCAAAGGAAACGCTATGTAATAGCGCACACTCAAAACCTTCACCAGAACAAGTTGGTACTCGTGCAACAAGAAAACTACTGAAGAAACGTGATATTTCATCCCCGAAAATCACTCTTCTAAATATGCGAGTACCGAAAGATGATTCTTCTGATGTTAAATTGACAGATGTCAGAGGGAATTCTGTATTGGAAACAAATAACTCAAACACATCGAGTTCACCTAAAACAGTTAACGCCAGAAAACGAAAATATGATTCATCACGCCGTAGAAGGAAACGCAAGAGACGGAGTAAACTCACCACTGAAGTTTGTGCGTTCGACTCAACACACGGCGCGTTGGATGGGATCCCATTGACATCGACTGCTGAGTCTGTGCCGTCTGCTGATGTACAACAGTCTCCCGACTCAACGCGATGTGTCCCCGAGGTATCACCACCATCAGATTGCTTGCAGACATACCCGCTAACTCAACTTGACAAAGGTAGTGATGAAAATGAATTGACCCAGAATGCATTGTCGAGTGATTCCTCTGCACAAGTTTCTTTAACATGTGTTCCTGCATCATACCTACCTGACCTGGAACCCTTTACAAATACAGCCATTCCTTTGGAAGAAGACAGAATAGTTTTGAATAAGACAAATAACGACAACAAAAGCAATATTTGTTCATTGGTTCCAAAAAAGAAGCGTAAGCCACGTTCGCGAAATCATGAAAGTTTGATTGGCACCGAAAGTAAAAAATCACTCGTGGACATTACGACAGTACAGGGAATTCCGTCAAAGAACACTGATGTGCAGTATTCATCTTCAAACTCTGACGTATTGCATAGAGCTGCATACGACATCTCCAACGCACCTGTCTTGCAAACCGCTAACCCGGATAGACAGAAAGTATCGCAATCATTATACTCAGGAAATGTTACGTGCAAAGAGTCACCAAGGAAAAGGCAAAAAACTAATTCTCGAAAACCAACATCAAACGACATCGGTGCATCGGACATTGACCCATCTGACTTGGCAGTGCTGCCCGATTTCACAATGCAACAAACCAAGATGATTTGCGAAATCAACAGTAATCTACATTCCTCAAACATCAACTATGGCAAGAAACACAAAAAGAAACGGAAATACGATAGAGATGTTTCTATTCTCGAAGATGAAGCGATGAAATCAGATCTCGCCACCCCAACTGCTAATGATGAGCACTTTTCGCCCTCTAGATCTGCACTTTCAGGGAGGGACCCAAAGAGTAAAGATGTGCTCAGCGGTGCACAGCACGAATCACCACAAATGTTTCAGTTGAAACCCGAACCATCACTCGTAGAAGAAAGCAAAGAAGAGGTGGATTATTCTTCTCTAAAATCTGAAGTAAATGTTTCTGAAGAAGAGAAGACACTCTCTCCGGAGAAAAGAAGATTGTTACTTAGAATTGTCACAGACAAATCCGAGAATTATCGTTCTGTTTGTGAAGGATCGCTCAGGAAAAAATCTAAATCCAAAATTCGTGGTAAAAAACAGAACTTAGAAGAAGCAACCTCGACAAACATCCACTCATTGGATCGTGCCTCTTCTCTATTTTCTCAAACAAATACTACATCTTTCGATGCCCCTCCGATTGCCTACGAAAATCCTGTAAGCACCTCTCGTCAGTCTATCGAAGACCCTAAAACGAGCAAGATATTAGACCCTTTTCCACCTGAAGACAATGATTTGCTAAATCCTCCTCATGAAGAAGAAAAGGAACGTAATGCATTTGATAAAGAAAGTGTGGACGTACCGGAGAAAAATTCCATTCTACGTTCCATTATTTGTAGGGCTTCTAATTCAAACAAAGGTGGTGCCGTGGATTATTTTTCCTACTCAGAGCATTCATATTGCATGCGTGCAGCTCGAAACGATACATCAACGAGTTCTCAGACACGAAACCTGGAGCCTCTGGAACTAGAAGGAATTAGAGGTAGTAACGATCAAGCACAGTCTTGCGTGCTACTTTCTCCCGTCCAAGAAAATGTATTAGCCTCTGACTCTGAAGTTAATTGGAGGTTGGCCACAACTACCTCCCCTCCAGACATTTTTAACGACGATGTAGACTTGCAAAAAACTGAAAATCCAATTTTTACAAATGTCGAACCAGCGTACAGCATTAGTTCGGAACCTTCAAATGTTCCCAGATCCCCTATTGAAGCACTAGATAATGCAAGAAATGAAATAAAAATAACTTCCAGTTCACAAAAGAAGCTATGTAAAACGCAACCGGCAGATGGAATCAAAGGTTTTTCCGCCACCAACACTAGAAAAAAGATTAAGCTTGCGACATCAGATAATGAAATATCAACTGCTTGTAAAGTTACTATTTCAAACAATAAACTAAGTGATAGTTCATCATCCAAAATCCATCAGACCGAACTGCAAACTCTTAACATGTCGCCGATTAAAAATGAAAAATGCCAAACTGCTGAAAATTTACAATTGCAACGTATGGTGCAATCTTCAACTCTCTCGGCTGAAAACGACGCAAATTTGATCCAAAACACTGATAATATAATACAGAAATCAATGGGAAAAAGTAATTTACAAAGGGAGAGAAAAAGTGGGAAAATATCAACAGCTAAATACACAGATACCTCTGTCTCTATTGACGTAGAAAAAGTTGACCCCAACTGTACCAAATTAAGTAATGAAAATTATTCTTCATATCGTCAACATGAACAAATTATTCTCAATCCAAGATCTGACATCTCATTAATCCAAAATAGTTCACACGAGCTTCAGAAAAAGAATACGGACCTTCAAAGTCTGAAGACTAAGTTAAAATATGCTAAAAAATGCACTTCTCAAAAAGCTATAAGTTTAGCAAGAAAAACCAATGTCACACCATCAAACATCTTAGTTCCCAGTGAAAAAAGAGATGAAGGCATTAAAAGAAGAATAAGCAATTATTTAACAGAGGAAAGATGTGCAACATCTTCAGGCCAGAATCTCTTGGACCAAAGTTATACTACCAAACTAGGGAGATCTAATATAAAGCACACAACGAGTATGATAAATGAAGAATGTGTTAAAGTAAGCAAAAGTACACCAACAAATACGGGAAATTCTCCTCGTTCGGCTTCAGAAAATATTGTATCTTGCAATAATGCTCACATGGAAAATCCAAAGAATATTTCGAAAGACTCCCAAAATATATCTTCTGAATGCACAGAAATGTCGGCAGTCAACGCCAATGATGATCGATTAGAATCATTCATAGCTACACGAGAGGAAGTCTCAGGTGCAGATGAGAAAATAAAAGAACATAGAAAATCTCTTAAGGCTACCAAAGGGGAAATATCAAAACCAACGAAAGATTTAGATAATTCTATTCATACCACCAAAGACATATCAGATGGAAAATATAATGAACTAGAAGAAGGAAATCAAATCCTTACACATAAAAGCAGCTCACGAAATTATACCCAAAACGTAGCTCTAACAGAAACTGGAGCTAGCACTGACACTTATAGTGGTGCTATGAGTCAACTTACAAAAAAGAAATTAAGTTTGAAAATAAAAAATCTCTCCAACAACACGAATAAAAACTCTAAACCATCAGGCAATCCAAACATATTTCAGGAAAAACCATTTGATGAAAGAGAAATCTCAAAGAAGATGGTGAGCTCACGAATCGTCGATAAAATCTATAATAAACCATCTTCAATTGGCACACAAAAAATACTGCCAGAAGGCCAACCTTCCATTATTTCACCTTCTGCCTGTTCGGATGATAAAATCTATAATAAACCATCTTCAATTGGCACACAAAAAATACTGTCGGAAGGCCAACCTTCCATTATTTCACCTTCTGCCTGTTCGGATGATAAAATCTATAATAAACCATCTTCAATTGGCACACAAAAAATACTGCCGGAAGGCCAACCTTCCATTATTTCACCTTCTGCCTGTTCGGATGATAAAATCTATAATAAACCATCTTCAATTGGCACACAAAAAATACTGCCGGAAGGCCAACCTTCCATTATTTCACCTTCTGCCTGTTCGGATGATAAAATCTACAATAAACCATCTTCAATTGGCACACAAAAAATACTGCCGGAAGGCCAACCTTCCATTATTTCACCTTCTGCCTGTTCGGATGATAAAATCTATAATAAACCATCTTCAATTGACACACAAAAAATACTGCCGGAAGGCCAACCTTCCATTATTTCACCTTCTGCCTGTTCGGATGATAAAATCTACAATAAACCATCTTCAATTGGCACACAAAAAATACTGCCGGAAGGCCAACCTTCCATTATTTCACCTTCTGCCTGTTCGGATGATAAAATCTATAATAAACCATCTTCAATTGGCACACAAAAGATACTGCCGGAAGGCCAACCTTCCATTATTTCACCTTCTGCCTGTTCGGATGATATCACATCTCCTGAATCATCTCAAGGGGTTCCTGTTGCAGGTAACAGCTGGAGCTCACCGGATCGCCTCACCAAGAGATTACGCAAACATCGCAAGCCCATGCGCGTAAGTCCAGATATAGAAGTGGTGTACGAGAGAACGCATCAAGAGAATGAGGGAGAGCTGACTTCTCCCTTCCATGAGTTCTTGGCTAATACAGAACGCGAAAAAAAGAAAAGCAAATCTGTACCCTCTGAGAGTAAACATCGACGCAATGCTGGGTACGCCTCAACTTCAAATCTTTGTAATGAATTACTGAGTTCAACTCTTTCCACAAACGATCAAATCGAACAATATTGTGTGTCTCTCACGCCTGTTTCTAGACCGAGTACATCTGCTGCCAGCTGTGTAGCGTCCAGTGCTGCTTTTGATCCACTAGACCTTTCGTGTCGACCAAAGCCAGAGCAGACAATTACAGCATCGCCATCTTCTTCATTGAGTTTAATGCCCACCTCGGCACGAGCAGTGGATTCGCCTCGAAGAAGACCTGCGCAAGTGCTTAATAAAACTTCTCTTTCTTCGCGCTCATTTGTTTACGATGGAAACTCACCAGAGAATTTATGCATTAAAGATATCTTAAGCGGGGCTACGTCTTCTGACCCCTTTTCAAGTGTACTTCGAGCGATTTGCTCCAATTCTTCAACAAGCAGAAATGGAAAGTCATCTGATACGCCGCCAACTCTCCATTCAGATGACGCAAAGCACGAGAAGATGAAAACCGAGCATCAGACTCGGCCGTCATCTCCGGAAGTGATCGTTGTGCTGGGCTCGCCTCAGACGGTGCCGTCCAGCGGGCAGCCAGCGCCGTCCCCACGGACGGAGACGCCCTCGCCCTCGGCTACTTCAGAGTCCGACTCTCCTCCTGCCTCGCCGAGCGAGCACCAATCAACAACCAGCGACGTCACACACGGTGGAAGAAAATTGCTCAACATTTTTCCAGGTCCATCGACGTCGCACAGCTCTGAAAATATGACTTCTGATCTACAAGTACTTCTAAGTAATGTTTCATTCGGGAAGAAATGGGGTTCGCCAACTGCATTTAACGACAAAGTAGAAAATCTCAAATACTACCTCTCTTCTGATCTACAAGTACTTCTAAGTAATGTTTCATTCGGGAAGAAATGGGGTTCGCCAACTGCATTTAACGACAAAGTAGAAAATCCAAATACTACCTCTCACGTTGCTTGGAGACCCACTGCTCACCAGTCATAAGAAATTCCAGAATTGGCAAAAATGGGACTAAACGATTGGATTTATCAGATCTGTCGGAATCGTCGATGTCTTTTGTTGATGCTGCAATGATTGAAGGAACATCAGAAACTGAAACTCTGTGCCAGGTGTCCTGCTCGCCGCAGAACAAGAAACCCTGGGATGAAGAATCAAAAGGCAACGTCGATACTACAACTCCCTCTGGCACTCTCTCCGAGGAAGGCAATGAAGAAGAGCACAAGACCACGGCCCATTTCGAAGAGAATCCTCTTCGTCTTCAAAGTGGTTTTGTCTCTCAACCTCTTATTCAATCATCACCTGAGTCATCGGAATTAATATCCCCTTTGATGCATGATGCTTCGTTGGACAAATCCATGGGATCCTCGCATCGTCAACAGCTGCCTTCTGGTGAAGAGAATCCTGTGTACGGGAGCCGCGCGGCGTCTGAGCAAGGCAGTATTCTGCGCGACGCCATCGATCTTCTGCGCATGAACGAGAGCATGTGCGCGCAGGCGAGCGCGCAAAGGGCGCCGCAGGGCTCTCAGGGCTTCGTGTATTGCCTGCTGGAGGCCTCTTCGGAGGCCAGCGCCGAGCCCGTGCCCTCCCCCGCCCCCGCGCCCTCGCCAGAACCACCTGCAGGGCGATCCGTCACCGACATCCTCGACTTCCTCGCCCGCGACGACCGCGCCCCCACGCCCTCGCCCCAGGCCCCGCTGCCCAGCTTCCAGTGCGCCTTCTCTCGACCGCCGCGTCCTCACCCCTGACACCCACCCCACTCCCAATGTTCCATGTCCCCCCCCCCATGAGCCTGCGTTTTGAATCAAACAAAAAGGACCCAAAAGTATCGACATTGCTTGCCACCATTTCTGTTCCAATTGTTGCCGTTTTTAACCCTAATTTTACAACCGATGCTTGAATATATCTATGCTTGTACGGTTACCCCCCACGGGCCTGCGTTTCGAATCAAACAAAAAGGACCCAAAAGTACCGAGATTGCTTACCACCATTTCTGTTCCAATTGTTGCCGTTTTTAGCCCTAATTTTACAACCTATGTTTGAATATACCTATGCTTGTACGGTTACCCCCCACGAGCCTGCGTTTCAAACCGAACAAAAAGGACCAAAAAGTACCGACATTGCTTGCCACCATTTCTGTTCCTGTTGTTGCCGTTTTTAACCCTAATTTTACAACCGATGCTTGTATGCGTATATTCAGAACGCGGAGTCATTTTGACTCGCACATCAAACGTGACTATAAACATAAATTTTTAAGTAATAAAACAAAATAGAAACATTGTTATATGAACCATGTATTTAACGATATAAAAACTTACAGGATGCCAGAATAATAGATAAAAAGTACTACATTTGTTTATCACACGTTCGAAACCTCACGTTGTAAATCTAGTTAATTTCCTCTCACGTAATTCGAATCTAAATCGCTATCATCTGAGTCTGACAAAATTTCGTCCTTTACAACACCATCATCAGAGAAGTCATTTCTTTGCAATAATTTAGAATTATCATCTCCATCCAAGTATCTAGACATTTTTGCACTACCTTAAAAATATTACGGTTTAACCAACACGGAGTCAAAGTGACTCCCAGGGTCTAACATACACAGCGTTATGGTAGAAATAATGGGAACATAGAAGATCGCAAAATCTACAAAGACGCATGGGTAACTAATGCAAGCACTGCCGGTTCGTCACCGCTTCACTATTATGTAACAAATCAAACATTTCAGTTACGACGGGAGTCAAAATGACTCCTGGTTGTGAATCTAGGATTGTTATTGTCAGAGTAGGGTTCTTAAGGAAGTGTAGTCAGGGCTCTCGCGGTCAGCAGACAGCATGAAAGAGCATTTGCGAAAGTGCATCACTTAAGAGCGCTGACATTACGTTATTTTTAATCTCCAAAGTGCCTCATGTTAATGTCAATAAATCATCGAAAAAGTGTCGTGGCTATATCTAAAATTCTGCAGAGGAACACACTCCTTTTGATGTTCCTCCCAAATTTTAAGAGCCAGAGACAGCCTTAACAAAACAGTTGGGACTGTTCACGTAATACCCTTTTTAATAGTGAGAGTTCTTTTCTGAGAACAAATTTATTCAATTGGTTGTGTTGTATAAAATGAGAATGATCTGGAGGAGTTCAACTCCATGAATTCAAAGGCTTGTTTTCCCAAAGACTGGAATAATTACAGTTATAAAAGTTGATTAGTCACTTATGCCAAAGCAACTGAAATGAACTGATTAGATGTGTTCAATGAGATTTAGAATATTTGTAGAAACAAGAGTTTTCACTGTCGTTCATAATGAAAGAAAAGAATATTTTCATATTTTTTTCATTTTTGTCCACATATGTGTTTTTTATTGGTAGCTTGATCTACCTCTTTGTGATACAAGCCAAAAAGAATTTGTGATAGTTGGCAATAGATTTTATATTGCATTTATTGTTTTACTAAACTTAAACTATTATCAATAATATTAAGTTGTTAAGCTAAATATTGAAGATAATGATGTTTTATAAAGTTCAAATATGAACTATTTTATAAATACATTTTGGTAAATGCCTATGAAACATTTTGATTTAGGAATTATGTTTTATACCAGTCGTATCTCTTAATAAAATGTTTGTTTGTTGTACTATGACTGGTGTTTAATGGTGCTCACAAAAAGTATTTTTTCGTGAATTAAATTAATCATTTAAGCAGAAATATACTATGTAAATTATGAATAAAAAGTAAGAAATATATTTAGAAGGCACTCTCTGCATATTATCACATGAATTAATTGATCTAAATCATGTGATCTGCCCTTTAGTGTAGGGCACATGTAGCTTATCATATCTAAAATATATGCCTTCTGAGTTTCAAGGTCCAGTTGATTATATTGTTTTCTCTGTATGAAAACAAATACAATTTTGGTCATATTTTTAAAATCCAATTTTTTAATATTACATTTTCTATTTATTTACAATTCTGAATCAATGAAAATTAGTAATTAATTACTTTTTTACATATTAAATTTTGTAAATTTTTAAATAAACTATCTAGTTTTGATTGTCATAAATAAATACAGGAATTACAAAGTGATCTGAGATTTGCTAATATTTCATAAGTGAGGCATGGAGCCCATTTATGCTAATTTCATGAAATGTTGCTCGTGTTTAGTTTAAACTCATGAATTTTTATTCATTGAGCATATGTTCTCCTCGTCAGCAATGGAAAAATACGAGTGAAAATTGAAAAGTGATTTATATTAATTGTTTTTAAGTTGAGATTAGGAGCAAAATGTAGGCATTTGCTGAATCAATTGTACTAGTGATGGTGTTGTCATTTTTCAGAAAACTATGTTATATACTTTGTTGGTTGAATTGTTCAATTTTTTGCATTTATATCCAAATTATTTTTATTTCATTAAGTTTTACTTTATATGTTAAAAACTTTCTTGCATTTAAAATATTAAAAAATGTAAGTATTATAAGAATGTTGACATAATTTGACTCTTTTTGAAAGAGCCACTGTATTTAAATATAAGAGGTGTGTTAGCTTGAATATCAACTGAAAATATTTTAAGACAATGAAGTGTTTTTGTGTAAATTTGTATAAATCACAAGTGTACCTGAAATTAAGTATTGCCAACTTTTCAGGATGAGTATTACAGCTTCACACATTAGTATATTATATTGAAGAGTTAAATTTCAATTACATTCCCCCAAAAGTGTATTTCATTTGAATGAAAAATATTTTATTAAAATTACAGTGAGCGAACATGTTTGCACTTTCATTTGAAAATAAATTAATCTGTTCTGTAAAAACTGGCCATTCATTTCCCCATTATGACTATAATCCTTAACTTGATTTTGTCATTTCCATTTATTTTTCTCATAATTTATTTATCATATAAAAACCTTTTCCTTGCCTATTTTAACCACTTTCAGTTTTAGTTGATAGATTTCTTTAACATTTAACACTATCGATATTTGGTTCTTTATGAGCTTTCCTGTTTCATAAATAATTTATTAAAAACATGGTTTTTAAAGCACTTGAAAGTTCTATTCTTGCACTTTTTTATGATTTTTGGAATTTCATTTCGGTTCAGGGGCCACGTTCATATTCCAGTAATTTAATGGTTTCCAAACAAGCTATTCTAATCAGTTGCGAATTAAGAAATGGTGGGTGATGAATATTTCTAAAGGTCTTCTAAACTTTAATCACAATCAAAGATGAAGAAATCTTCACTTTGCACAGATATGTCATGCATTGAGAATTGTTTAACAATATTTTGAAGCCAAAGAGGTGCATAATTGCCATATTGTTACTTGTAGGTTATCATGTAAATGAATAAGATTGATTTTGACAAAACTTTGGAAAACTTTCATATTCATTTAATTGATAATATACTGAGTGAAAATATAAACCATAACCATTACCTTGTCTGTTGATTTATGAATCAGTGGTTTTTGACACAAATTACTTACTTAAGGGCGGGAATATATTTTCAGAAAATGCCGAATACTATAACACTCGGCGTAGAAATCATATTCATCAGGTGACAGTATCAACAGCTCATTACAAAAAATTCACATACAATACATGTACATTATTTTACAACACTTTGTCAGATGGCATTAAACGATTAAATTCGATAGAAAAGTTTAAATCCCGAGTGAAATCGTTTCTGCTGCATAACTGTTTCTATACAATTAGAGACTATACTGAGCATCACAAGAAAAGTATCATTAATTTTAACAATGATACATAATGCATTATTTACCGTTTGGAATAACAACCCGTGTATAAACAACCTGTAACAACTATTGTATTACAGCCTCCGGGTCAATGACCCCCATCTCGATCAGGTTTTTCGTCCAGTTTCCCTGATCTATTGAGCAAATGCTAAGATGGACCCTTTTTTTTACTTCTGGATATAAATGTAACTTCATTTCATGCACGTCTTCTAGAATTCAGTGGGAAATATAGTTATTCAAATTATCGTTTCCATGTTGTTGCCGCAGGAAGTATTATTCCTTGACGAAGGACATCATGGATAAGAGCCCAAAATTGATTGCTTATTTATCGTTGAAAATATATTTTATTACATGGGAGCTTTTTTTAAATTCAAAATTCATGTAGTATATGACTTTGTGTAGGGATCACAGAATCTGGCTGTGGCATGGAGGAGTAGGGAAGGATTAATGGTATGGACGCGGTGAGCTGTGTATTTTCGTTGGCTAGATAATGATTCTGGGCGCGTCAACAGCTTAGGTTATTAGTCCCGTAAGTGTCGTGCATGTTGTCCCCCGGGAGATGGCGGTGATCTTGCCCCGGTGAATGGCGAGATTCGGCGCCGACCTACGGTCGGCTAGGGGATTTCCTCTTAACCAGGGCTCTCCCACCAGCGGTGCACCGCCCCAGCCGGGACAAGCTCTAAGCTCCCGACCGGTCTCCCGACATGTGTGGTTATGTAGTACATGATAGTGTGTGTATAAGTGGTGAGGATAGGACAAGGAAGAGGAAGGAAAGATGGCGCGCGGTCCGTGGCCCGTTTGTTAGGGTACTGCTCCGGCATGCGCCTGCTGTTCATCGGAGAAACCACGCAAAACTACCGATCAGAGCAGCCGGCCGCTCAATTCTCCTGCGGACAGCGACTGAATTCGACCTAGCTGAAAAACTAGTGTCGATAATTCTACTACCGTCAGGACTCGAACCTAGGACCTCCAGGTGCTGATGTGTTCAGAGCGTTCCAGACAGTTTCTAGCAGAGGTTTTAGGCAGTTGCCGGCGGAGCTGCGGAAGCGGGTGGAGACGGCGCTCGCAAGGGCGCTGATGCCGTCCGCTCCGCGCATCCTGCGCGAGACCGGCGCAGCGGCAAACAGCGGCGTGTGCACTGGGCCTTCCAAGCAAGAAAGGGCCCCCAGCACCCAAAGCCTTCCCTGAGTTTTGCGGCGCGGGGGAGCAGCAAGTGCGAGGTGGCGACCGCTCTCGTGAAAGGCGCCTCGCCAGGCCTGGGCCACCGTCTGCGCAGTGTTGTATGAATGTGTGAATGAATGTGTTTGTACATATTGCAACGGAACACGTCGTCTCCCGCGACGCGCCGGCATTCATCAACTTATGAGGGGTAAGGGCGGTTATTCCCCACGAGGAAGATTCTAGCGTGGGCGTCACCAGCAACGTGCGACGTCCTCTCCGCCGCTCCGTCGCCGGGCCCTACCAGTTGTTCACTCTTAGTATACGTTTTCTCTCCCAGGAAACCCTACTTGGCTTAGGAAACTCACACACATTCAATGATTCAATGTGCTTTGAAAAACAATTCATTAGGCAAATATACAATGATACAAAATTTCTAAATTTAATATGCAAACCTCTGCTTTGCACTATTATTTAAATGCCACAAGCAATTTTTCTTTCCTACAGGAAGATCTCAAATAGTCATACAATGATTTTAACACTAATTACGTGATCAGAATATAAGTCCTGGCGCCACCAATTTTAATCTTCATTAAATAATCATACCATAAACTCCTACGCTACCAGCTGCCGCGGAATTAATAGTAACATCGGCTATCGCCACATTCTTACTCACTTCTTACAATCTTAACCTGTTTAATTTTATCTTATATTTTCTTTCGTAAATTTAACATAGATAATGGGAGGCTAGGAATGCCTTCCCACACAAATTAAAATTTTAAGACAAGTTCAAGATAAATTTTAATAAAATATCCTTTGATTTTTTCCCTTGGGCTTTTATCCAACCGACAGCCGGTTGCCCTTTACGTCCCGAAGGGACGCATATTCGACCATACACTAGACAAACACTTGCGGGCTCCTCTGATCTGGGGTCAGCAGAACGGGAGGCCCTCCGCGACAACACACACAAAGTCAAGGGACAAACAGCCATGCCCAAGGCGGGACTCGAACCCGCGACCCTTCGGACCGAAGCGCTGAGTCGGTACTCGCTCTTAGCCACCTCGGCCATCCAGGTCGGCAAATATCCTTTGATTCTAACTGGAAAACAAACTTTCTAACAGTTCTTGTTCATTTCACGGTACTCACTCTCGTCAGGCGTATCTCGGCGGCGTGCAACTCGGGATTCCGCTACTATTTCAGGCGGCGTGCTCGCAGGGTCGGAGTCGGAGTCGGGGTCGTGGCCGTGGTCGAAGGCCTCGCAGGTTCGCTCTGGGTCGAAGGGCAGCAATCCGTCCAGCTCGTACTGAAGCGACGGCGCCGGCGGTGGGCTCGTACGGCTCGCGGCGTTCCCCTGACGCAGCTCTCCTCCTCACGGTGCCCCAATTCTCGCACCACCTTCTCGGATGCGCACAGAGCCGAGTTCCACTCACGTTCGGATTGTCCGTGACAAATTATAACGTTGATCGACTTCTCCTTTTTTTTATCTAGGGCTTTTATCCAGCCGACAGCCGGTTACCCTTTACGCCCGATGGGACGCATATTCGACCATACACTACACAAACACTTGCGGGCTCCTCTGATCTGGGGTCAGCAGAACGCGAGGCCCTCCGCGACAGCACATACATACAAAGTCAAGGGACAAACAGCCATGCCCAAGGCGGGACTCGAACCCGCGACCCTTCGGACCGAAGCGCTGAGTCGGTACTCGCTCTTAGCGACCTCGGCCATCTAGGTCGGCATCGACTTCTCCTTTCTTGAATGTATTCACAGACGGCTGTTCTTGGCGGCGTGCGGTTTGCACTGGCGATATGGCAGTTTTTTTAGTGTGCAGCATATGTTTCCGCAATTATTAACAAAACGAGCATCTTTCGAAGGAGTTTTCTCTCCGCTCCGGCTCGAGCCTACTGAATGTAATATTCACTGTTAGGATCGACCTTCGTGCGACAATTACAGTTCAACTAGTCGTAACGCACAAACAATATTTCAATGCACAGCTCTCGGGAAGACTAGTGATCTTCACGACATGAAAGCATTCCTCGCCACTTACGAATTCTGTAGCACTGCCTGTCTAGGCTTTCCTAATTGAAAATTCTTCTCAAATACTCATCTAGTGAAAAGAATTCGTCCCACTTCAACGTTTGAAAGAGAAGTCTTACTTCCTCGACGATTGACAGAGAAGTGTTCCTTTCGCGAACCTTCGAGGTGACCGTTTTCTACTTCCTCGCTTGATTGATGCCGACCAATGGCAATTTAGGGTCTTATCAGCCTTCGCGTAATTGGCTAACATCATACTGGTCCCAGGTTTGAAAACAACCGTCGCTGCGCGTCATCCCCTGACGTCATCCGCGCGCGGTCTTCAAATGTCATGATGGCTTCACATAGGGTGTAGCCATCTCTCGCTTGACATATGATTTTTATTTATTTATTTATTTTACGTAAGAAACAGTTCAAACTGCGTATGACGTGCTATGGGGGAAAATGAATTGTGTGCACATTTTCAAAATTCTGTGATCCCTACACTAAGTCATATACTACTTAAATTTTAATAAAAAACTTTGTTGTCCTTCGGAATAATACTTCCTGCCGCGACAACATGGAAACGATAATTTGAATAATTGTATTTCCCACTGAATTCTAGAAGACGTGTACAGAAAATGAAGTTACATTTATGTCCAGAAGCAAAACAAGGGGCCATCTCAGCATTTGCTCAATGGATCAGAGAAACTGGACGAAAAACCTGATCGAGATGGGGGTCATTGACCCGGAGGCTGTAGTACAATAGTTATTACAGGTTGTTTATACACATTTATACAGTCCAAATGGTAAATAATGCATTATGTATCATTGTTGAAATTAATGTTACTTTTCTTGTGATGCTCAGTATAGTCTCTAATTGTATAGAAACAGTTATGCAGCAGAAACGATTTCACTTGGGATTTAAACTTTTCTATCGAATTTAATCGTTTAATGTCGTCTGGCAAAGTGTTGTAAAATAATGTACATGTATTGTATGTGAATTTTTTGTAATGAGCTGTTGATACTGTCACCTGATGAATATGATTTCTACGTCGAGTGTTATAGTAATAGACATCGGCATTTTCTGAAAATATATTCCCGCCCTTAAGCAAGTCATTTTTGACAAAAACAACTGATTCGTAAATAAACAGACAAGGTAATGGTAAAATTCCTAGATTAATGAAGAGAGGCTTACAAGAATCACGTGGGTGGGATTTGGTTATTATTTGTACAATTCGTTTTTTGTAATCTAAAAGTCTGGGAATGAGGGAAATGGGGTACGTCCGTTTCGTCTCAATTTAGACAGTGAGGAATCCTGTGGGCTACCGGAGGTAGCCCGTAAAAATTACGGGCGCAAAAATATGTCAAGATCAATTACATTAAAAAATAATTATTGGCCACATTCTTTTTCAGCGACATTCATTTTTCAAGATTCTGTATAATCTGTTCTGATGAGAGCTGTATTAAATCGCTGGGACGTCGGCGCATCAGTTCTCTTAAAGGGGCGGCAACGCCGAAGAAACCGCTGGCACCCAGCGGCATCCACGCAGCGTGCGTTCGTTGCATGACTCACTCCCCCCTCCTATTGATAAGAAAGGGATAGCCAAGGGCTCAGGTTGCCGATTTCCCGAGTGGTTTCTTGACACGCTCGGAGCAGTTCGGGGGCACTGGGAGTAAATTAGATGTGCAAAACGGGGGTGACTGTATATATATAATACATATTAAGCGTGTTTTAAGTGTTAAAATTGCAACATATTAAATACGTGATAGTGTCAAAGTTAACTATTGTCAATTTGGTAAGATATTTTGACAAAATGTCACAGCCAACTTCGAGAAGTTTATCTGTTGACAATGAGTGTAGTCTACAGCGTTTGTTAAAGAGGCCTTTTAATCGTTCGTATAACGAGAAATTGTAAAAATGATTCTGTTTCATGAAATTTTACATATATATATATATATATATATATATATATATATATATATATATATATATAATTGCATAATAAAATAGTACAAACTAACAAAAGTACAGAATCGAAGATTATGTATAGTTATATAGTCAAAGATTATTTCTAAAGTCAGCGGTAGTGCAGGCCATGAAAGCAGAATACGCCACTGCATATAGATTAAGAATAAATGCGTAAGTGAATGAAAAATATGAAAAAAGGAAGCAAAAAGAACAATTAAAAGAACAATTTCCTATTTTATTATTATTATTTACTTTTTATGTAACTAAGAGAGCCCAAACAGGTCAATGTAATAAATTACTAAAGTAATAAGTTAGTTTTTTACTATTTAAGTTAGGCCATTTCAAAGCTGTGTAAGCCAAAACTGCTGCAGCGAAAACTATATCCCCTTGATTGAATAAATTCCCGCATCTCCAGGGTAAATGAAGAGGGTAAAATTGAAAACAAACCCGCGTAGTCGTTTTTGGCTTCCATACAGCAGGTAAGAAACGCCTTAAATTGCAGTTCATGTTTTCTGTTACAACAATTTCACATGTTCAATTCAGTTTTATCCACTTTCTTGCATATATTCAAAATTACTGCAATATTAAATGATTTTACACTCCTATTTCTTTTCTTTCATTTTTTAAATGTTAATTCTATTTTTTTAAATTAGTAAGTTTAATAATTTAATGTGCTAGATAAGAATATGCCTCAGATTTAAATGTTACAGAAAGGTCCTTATCTCTTTTTCTCAAAACGAGTTTCCTGAGAGAATTGGTGAGAGATTTAGGTCTTACAAAAGACGCATCACATTCCTTGGCATCTTGGCTAAATATATAAAGTACTATTACCAGATACATCAATCATGTAGCACAGGTAACGTGAGAAAGTAGTTCCTTATTTCTCCAATGACAGCTGTCTCATTTACTGCAACAATGTTTGTGATCATTTGAAGAAATTCGAAAGAGACTATATGGATTTTAAAATAACTATTCTAATTTTGTGCCAACAATCTAGATACATAAAATGTCCCTTCTTTCTTTGCTTGTCATGCAAGAGATGTTCACTGGAAAAGATAAAACTAGACTCTTCAAGATATTCTCAGACCAAAAATGTCAATGTAAACTTGGTTCACTCCAATATTCTCCTTCTATCTCTTTAGATTAACCTAGAGATGAATAAATTAATGAAATCGTTCCTAAAACTTGCAGAACATTAAGATTTTTTGGGCTACAAATTCACAAAACTTCCTAAAGGCAAATGACACGAAACATTCTTGAACATTTGGTGGTACTTTACAAGAAGACCCCCGGACATTTTCAAAATTTTCTCAAGAACGGCTCCAAATTTTTTCTGTAAATTTCTTGTAAAGATAGAATATAATACGCTTATAAATGTGGCAAAGGTCCGATTTCCATGATTAATTCTAAATTTGCGCAAAACTGCAAAAGTTTGGATTTTTTGGGCGTCTTCCCACAAATACAATATTGAAGATAGAGATTTTTGCCATGAAGTGAAATGTGTTGTCCATAGGAAGTTCTTTCATTAAGGTCATGCACATTCTTTTGAAAGTTTTCTCGCAATACGCAAGCAATATTTGTAATTTTAAAAAATAACAAAAACAAGATTTTCTCAAAAAAAGCTTCATATTTTTTCTTTAAAGTTTTAGTAGGGTTGGTACCAAACAAATCCTATACGATGACATAAACGACATATTGCTCTATTCTTTTGTTTTTTCAAAAATTTCAAAAATGAATTTTTTTTAACTTTTCTCTCACGTCGGTAATATTAACATTACAGGCAATTTCTTCACCTTATTGTACTTATGCGTACATGTGCTTTAAATAATTTCAACTAAAGTTTCTCAAAAACTCAACAGTTTTCTGTTAAAATGAGCCCAAAATTACGCATTTTCAGAAACGCTCAAACGCCATTTTCTCAAAAATGGCTCCAAATTATTTTCTTCAACTTTTTCTAATGCATAGTGGTAATGGCACTGTTTAATAAGATTATTTTACTGTTTATTTTTGTGTATTCTTTTGTTTTTTTCAATAATTACACAAATGTAATTATATTTCAATATCTCTCACGCCATTAATATGCACATTTTTACCAATTTGTATACAATATTGAATTTGTGAGTGAAAGTTCCTTAAATGACTTTAAATGAAGTTTTTCGAAAACTCAATAGATTCCTGTGAAAAATAGCTTCAAATTTCGCATTTACAGTAATGCTCAACGCCATTTTCTTAAACTCGGCTTCAAAGTTTTCAATGAAAATGGCTATTTATGCCGAGGTTTTAGTATTCTTGAATATTCTTAAAATAATATTTCGGTTCTACCGTTAGGAAACCAAAATGTTAAAAATTTGTAGAAAAAATGTATTTTGGGCGGATTTTTTGGATAGATTGTAGCTGGTAAGAGATTGGAGCAAGACTGTAAAGTCAGTTCACACCAAGAAAATTAGAAAACTTTACTACGAGACAGTCTGTGCCATTCATTAGCACCTCGTTTTAAAGCGTCTTTGCTCCATCCGAAGGAAAAAAGAAAATTGTTGGAGCCGTTTTTTAGAAAAAATGTCGTCAAGTAAAAATTACGCGCAAACTCGATTTCTCAAAAAACTGTACATGACTATTTACAAATTATTTTTTCAAAACAGAGGAAAAAGCAACTATCACCAGAATTTTAGTTTTCCTATATTAATTTTTTGCAATTTCGTTTGTACAGGGAGTTCACCAAGAATTGGATTCACACCATTTTTATCCCTATATAGTATTTGAGTAACTCCTCGAGTGTGCAGTTTTGCGTATATACGATTTCCGTTCCTCACGACTAGACAACTTCCCGTGCACCAATCGAGACATACGATTCGACGCGTCTCGGTCTCCAGATAGGAAACTGATAATTTGTTTTCGGATTCGGCCAGAATACTCAAAGAAATTTCCAAAAACATTTTTTTGCGTGTTTTGGCGCTGCGATCTTAGTAAGCCGAGAAATAAAAACCAAGGCCACCTAGATAGATTTATGTATGTGACGTTGACTAAACTCCATTACCCCGTGGTTATTTTCAGTCCTGGCACCATCATTTTCTTCTATGAGGTTGGCACTCTGATTGTTTACAAACCAGCCATATGAAATGAAAATCGCGTGGCAGAATTTGTAAGATACGAAATATTGTGGGAATTCTGATGTGGTGTTGTTGACGTTCTTAGGAGAAGAAATAAAAGAGGTCATAATATGTTGATGATGATGACCTCTTTTATTTCTTCTCAGATACGAAATATTCCATGAGTATTTTTTATAACGAATTTGCAAATTGCCTTGGAACATTGAATTTGAAGAATATGAACTAAATAAGAAGAAATCCAGAAATGTAACTACAATACTAGAGAAAATTCATTTCTTAAGAGTGCAAAGGTTGATTTTAAATTTAATGTGTCAGAACACGTGTTGTAACCACAGTTGGGCAGTATCAAAAATACTTGTATTTAAAATACGTATTTTCGATACTTTTTAAAATTTATTTTGTATCGAAAATGCATATTTGAACATGTATTTTGTATTTGTATCGAAAATACTTTCTGATAATATTTTATATTTTAAAAATACCAAAATACATTTTATTGATCCACCATTGAAAATTTGAATTTCAATATACAGTCAAATCTGTGTAACACAAAGATCGAGAACATGAATTTTTGATATTTCGAAGGAATTTTTCAAATCGGCATCAATATTTATTTATTACGTTTTTGATAGCTCAAAATTCTGATAAGCTGAAGAAAATGTATTTCCGTAGGCATTTCTAGATATCGATTAACGGATTTTGAAGACTACTTCACGGACGTTACATACTGTCACGTTATGCATCACCAACTGTCTGGAAGACAGTTAGGCGCACTGGTTAAAAGCTTGTGCTTGCGCCGTTTAATCAGCCAATCTTACAAAAATTACACATCAACCTTAAATGGGGAAATTGATAAATCATCAAAATGTCCTATTCAAGATAGAACATATTTCACTATTATTGAAGAGTTAGGTGCCGAAGTGAAAGTGTCATGCATGTATAATTTGTAAGCCTGCTAAACAATAATAAGAGGTTCCTACCATGCGACCACAAATTTTAAGACACCTGAAGCTAATAATAAACAGTAATATTATCAATTATAAATGCTCAAATTGATTTACGAGTACAATAGGCCGAGACTTTCACTGGTCATTCTTTTTACTGGGAAACTAATAATTTCCTTACATATCCAAGGGAATTCATCCTAGTGTGGTGAGTGAATTTGATAATCTATAAAAGTAAGTGGTCAGGAAGATCAAATTTACCTAAGAGGAAAATGAATAGCACTGAGATTCTAGATATTTGGCAATTGGTGCTAAAGAATGGAACAGACTTTCTCGTATTAGTTTTTTATTTTCTTGGTCTGGGATAGGTATTCGGACTTCCACAAACTCTTGCCAGCTGTCATCTATTGACGCCCACAGAACAATTTTTTTTTATTTCTCAATTTTTCGGTTTTCTAATACTAGAACAGAAATATTACTTTAAGAATATTAAAGAAGAGTAAAACCTCATCCTAAATGGTAATTTTCATTGAAAAATTTGGAGCTGCTTTTAAGAAAATGGCGTTTAAGCGTTACTGTAAACGCGAAATTTGAACCTCGTTTTCACAGGAATCTTATGTGTGTTTGAAAAACTTCATTTTAAGCACTTTCTCTCACAAATGGAAAAGTGTTTACGAATATCTGGAAATGTGCATATTAATGACGTGAGAGAAATTTAAAAAATACATTTATATAATTTTTGAAAAAAAAAATAATGTCCCAAAATAACATTTGTCATATTAAACAGTTCAATTAGCACTACCCGTTGGAAAAGTTAGAAGAAAGAATTTGGTGACTTTAGAAAATGGGGTTTGGGTGTTTCTGAAAATGCAGAATTTTGAGCTCGTTTTCACAGAAAATTGTTGATCTTTTGAGAAACTTTAGATGACATCATTTAAAGCTCATGTACTCATAAATACAATAATGTGAACAAATTGTCGCTAATGTAAGTATTAACGATCTAAGAAAAAAGTATAAAAAATAAATTTTTGCAATTTTTGAAAAACAAAAGAATGGAGCAATATGGACTTTGTGTCATATCAGAGTACATTTAGCACTATTCCTATCAAAAAAGAAAAAAATTGAGGCCGTTTTTGAGAAAATCTTATTTTTGTTAATTTTTTAATGGCATTGCACATATTGCACGCAATATTGCATAATAATTAACATTTTCAAAAAATGTGCGTGACCTTAATGAAAGAACTAAATATGGAGAAAAAAATATACTTGAAGGAAAAATGTTTATCTTTAATTTTGAAGCTGTAGGAAGACGCCGAAAATAATTCAGACTTTTGAAATTTTCGAAACTTCAGTGTAAACAGTGAAAAACGGACCTATACCATCCTTATAAGTGTATTGTACTCTATTGTTTTAAAAAATTGGAAGACGAAATTTTGAGCTGTTTTTGAGAAAATTTTAAAAATGTCCCTGAGTCTTCATGTAAAGTACCCCCAAAATATAATGAATAGGCTGCGGAGTTAGCATATTTGCATGTTTTTCCCCTTGAACTTAATGATATGCATAAAGCACACAACTTAATTTCTTATTGTTTGGAATCGATATAGAAGTTCTTATAGTGCATATTTTTGCATATGTACGATGACTGAGCATATTTTCATTTTAAGAGCATATTTTGCATATTTTAAATTTTTTGTTTTTTAATTTTTTTGTTCCTTCATAAAATTCGGAGGAATGTTGTAATGGCTTTCGAGTTTGCATATCTGAGTGACTAGAGCGATACAGTTCATCAGGAAGTCGATCCAAACATGTCCATGGGAACGAAACATGTCCGACTGAACTCTGTAACAAAGTCATTCAACAATTTGACATGACCAATAGGACGAATCTTAACAGAAGAAATGAAGAAAATTCCAGAAAAAATCCTTATTTGAGAACAATGAAAAAGTTATGTGGTACTTTACAGGGTGAAACGCATGGTGTTGAAAATTACACAACTACAGAAATTGAAGCTTTTAAGAATTGACCCCTAAACTCAAGGTAAGTTGAAAGAACTTTGTATAAGAACGTTCTTGCGGGTAACAAAACACGATTCATCCAAGAAAATACAGTTTCAAACGTTTCTAAATTAAATATTTATGTTTTGAATCCAAATATTGTATGTATTTTTGTGAAGGACCTTTTCTGGGTATCCTTAGTTGTTAGTTATTGTCTTATATTGTCAATATTATTGTCTTCAAACATTGTACATGTATGATGAAATGTAGTTTAAAAATGATTGTATATACTATGTAACATAAAAATCCTTGGAAGACATAATATTGTCGAACAAGGGTAATAAAAACTATTTTTAAAAATCCCAGAAAATATGGAAAAATGTACTGCACCCTCTTGCAATTGAACTTAAATTCAGTGTGTATCATTCAACGATTAAATTGGAATATTTTGTAGAGACTAAAGCATGCATTTTCTCTGTGCATATTTTTTTATTTTTAAAGCATATTTGCATGCATATTTTCATGATTTTTAGTGCATATGAATCCGCATCCTAATAATTAATGTATTTCAAAATTACAGAGCTTCGACTCATGCCAGTTGGACAAGGGTTTATTCAGTCTGGAAAAAAATCGTACTCACAATTTATGCGCTAGTGTTGTTCACATACACCAGACGGACGGACAGACGGATAGAGAGGCAGAAAGGTAGACAGACGGACGGACAGACGGACGGACAGACGGACGGACAGACGGACGAACAGACGGACGGACAGACGGACGGACAGACGAACGGACAGACGGACGGACAGACGGACGGACAGACGGACGGACAGACGGACGGACAGACGGACGGACAGACGGACGGACAGACGGACGGACAGACGGACGGACAGACGGACGGACAGACGGACGGACAGACGGACGGACAGACGGACGTTTTGAAAAAATATAAGTTTTTCTGCCAAAAACTCACTGTTTCTTCGCGCAGAATTACATAATTTCTTCTGTATTTCGTATTTTACTCCGTATATAGTACGTATGCGACAATGTGAAAAAACACTTTTTCTGTATAAGGTGTATTTCCGTTGAAATCTCGAAATCTATTTTTCGTAGCATTACATAACGTTCCCAACGTATACAACGTATTTTACTCCGTATATACGTACGAAGTAGTGTACCTTGAGAAAGTAAAAGGAAACTATCAAACAAAATTTGATGTTCTTGTTACAACATTCGTTGTTAATGGAATGAGACCCTTTTCGATTACAATGACAAGAAGAAACATTAGTGGTACAATGTCTGAAAAACTAGTCGTTTTGAAGGGAAACGTGTCCAATTGTTTACAATTATAAACCATAACCAAGTTTTGAGAAATTAATAGTAAAAATTAAGCACTATTGGATGTATTTTGTATTTACAAAAGTATTTTAAAATACTATTTTATATTTTGTATTTAAAATACTTTTATGGAAGTATTTTGTATCTAAAATACTTTCCAGGAAGTATTTTGCGTTTTGTATCTGAAATACGTTATTATTGTATTCTGTTTGAAACAGAATTCAATAATTTGAAAAGATCCCGTGAGTGCACTATTTCTCGTGAGGTCCCTCCCGGTGTGAGATATTCCCCGCGCGGCCGATGAGGCGAGACGAGGCAGGAAGCGGGCGGCGCGGGCGCGCGTGCGTCTAGACAAAACAAGGGAGAGCGGCGCGCCGCCGCCGGGCAGGCGCACAGGCAGCTGCACTGGCAACAAGCGAGGGAGAAAGGAGGTGAAATGGGAGTGCCTTCAGAATAATAATAATAATAATAATAATAATAATAATAATAATAATAATAATAATAATAATAGTGTTAATAATAACAATAATAATAATAAAAATAATAATAATAACAACAATAACGGTAATACTAATAAAAACCGGGAGCGGTAGCTCAGTGCATCAACTGATGTCACTGCAGTGCCTACGAAGGGGAGGTCCTAGGTTCCCACTTCCCTCGGCGGCAGGATTTTCGACACTAGCTTTTCAGCTAGGTCGAATTCAGTCACTGTCTGGAGGAGAATTCTAGCGGCCGACTGCTCTGATCGGTAGTTTTCCGTGATTTCTCCGATCAACACCAGGCGAATGCCGGAGCAGTACCCTACGAAACGGGCCACGGATCGCGCGCGATCTGTGCTTCCTCTTCCTTGTCCTATCCTCTCTCCTTACACACACACACTTACACTAACATGCACAACATTACCACATATTCCTGGAGACCGGTCGGGAGCTTAGAGCTTGTCCCGGCTGGGGCGGTGCCCCACTGGTGGGAGAGTCTTGGTTAGGGGGAAACCCCTCTAGCCCTCGGTAGGTCGGCGCCGGATCTCGCCATCCAGTGGGGGAAGATCACCGCCATCTCCCGAGAAAAAACATGCACTACACTAACGGGAGTAATGACCACAATAGTTGACGCGCCCGGAAACACGAAAAAATCAATGAATCAATCAGATAGATGGCTCGTTTCAAGTAGTTTTTGACCATATAGGATCAATCTTATCAAGACACGAAGAATTAAATATTTTGTATATTTATATTCGGCTTTACGTTTCGTACATTAAGCATGTGCCTTTTCAAAAGCAATAAGGAACTAACGGTTGACAATAATATAAACAGTACATTTTTACGTAATAAACACAAAGAAATTCTATAAAGATAAAATCCATTTGTACAATTTGGTTCTTAGATCAGTATTCAACATATTGTGACAACATGCTGTGATGGCGTCCAACTTGGTGGTTAAAATAATACATGTGTTAGTGCTTGCATAAAGTAAAAAACCACATATGTTAAATAATGGACAAAACTAAATGTACAAAAAAAACTGAAAACAAATATATAAAAACAATGTCTTAATTCTGATACACCCTGGATTCTATATAGTCCAAAACTACACAAACGAGAAAACTGCAACCATAAACTAAAATCGATAGGAAGAAATACAAATATTCCAACATAATAATCATTATTAATAATAACATTATTAATAATAACATTATTAATAATAATAATAATAATAATAATAATAATAATAATAATAATAATAATAATAATAATAATGTCTCATTTTCTGGCAAGGCAGTTGTTTCCGATTCACAAAAGAAAATTCCCTTATTCCATTGTACAGTGTGACTATTTTATTAGTGAGGCGCAATCGCGGAACGTTCTGTTATGCTGACGGGCCATCACTCGCCGGGGACGGTCGGCTCAACTCCCCAGTGGACGAGAGCGTTTCAAGGTCTCGTCCTGCAAAAGGCAGGACTGTCATCGACTTCACCTGACGGGCAACCGTGCACTCCACTATCCTGTAGACGAGAGATGTTCAAGGTCCTACTCTGCAAAAGGTAGGCTTTCCATGACCTTCACTCACAGAGTAACAGTGCTCTCCTGGTCCTCACTCACAGAGCAACAGTGCTCTCCTGCCACTGCTCTCTTTTGCGGACGAGAGAGTTTTAAGGTCTCACGCTGCAAATGGTAGGCTTTCTATGGCCCTCACTCACAGAGCAACTGCTCTCCTGTAAATGCTCTCTCCTGCGGTCTAGAGAGTTTCAAGGTCTCACGCTGCAAAAGGTAGGCTTTCTACAGACCTCACTCGCCGGGCGATAGTGCGCTTAACTCTCCTGCGGACGAGAGCGTTTCAAGGTCTCGCCCTGAAAAAGGTAGTCTTTCCATGGCCCTCACTCACAGAGCAACAGTGCTCTCCTGCAACTGCTCTCTTTTGCGGACTAGAGCGTTTCAAGGTCTCGTCTTGAAAAAGGTAGTCTTTCCATGGCCCTCACTCACAGAGCAACTGTGTTCTCCTGCAACTGCTCTCTCCTACGGAGGAGAGCGTTTCAAGGTCTCGCACTGCAAAAGATAGGCTTTCTATGGCCTTCACTCACAGAACAACAGTGCCCTCCTACAACTGCTCTCTTTTGCGTACGAAAGCGTTTCAAGGTCTCACACTGCAAAAAACAGGTTTTCTATGGCCCTTACTCCCCGAGCAACAGTGCGCTCAACTCTCTCAACGCTTGTTTCAAAATCTCTTCCTGCAAAAGGGAGACATTCCATGGCCCTCACTGGCCGGGCAAGAGTTCGCTCAACTCCCCTACGGACGCGTGCGTTTCAAGGTCTCACCCTGCAAAAGGCGCGCTTTCCAGTCTTGTGGATCAGTCATTTTGATATCTCGCTCGATTTTATCAAAAACAGAAAGTGTGTGTGAATGGTATGTACGTAAAATATGTCAAACTGTTGCGTATTTCATCTTTGTGAGTCTTTCTTCCAAATGTTGACAAATGATTTTCGAAATTACTAGGGAGCTTATTTGGATGACCAAAAACACCGCCAAAGGTTGTCAATAAAATGGTAATTAAATGTTTTAATGATGCCTTAAAATCGAAGCAAAGTCAGTAAAAATTTATCAAAGCCAGTTCAGTTATACAACTCAAGCTGTTGCTGATGTAATCGAGGTTTCTTCCTTTGGCTCAATTGCACACAGTTGCAAACCTTTGCTGTTCTTTGCCAGGTTTTGTGTATTTAGTTATCGCAAAGTTGTCCGAAGAGACAATGGCGCTGACATGGTAATCACAGGAACCTTAGATTACATACTCAGAAAAATTGACATTACAATTTCTAAGCGAAAGAATTTAATGGGCTACTCAGGAATTCTGTGGAAAACTTTTGTTGCATCTCGTAAATATTATTTGAAGCAAGTACCATTAAAATGATATTAAAATCGAAGAAATTATCTAAAATGTTTTAAATTGACGGAAAAAGGTAAAAAGTGATATATTATTCGAAATCGACGAAAAATGAGTATAAAATAATAAAAATGTGTCATTTCGTTTTCTCATAACACAAAATTAATATCTTTACTAAAAGGCATTCTTCTAAAGGGAAAATAAAAAAAATGAATTTCATTAATATTTGTCCCCTCGTAACTACAGCTATTTTCAACAGGACTCTGCAACTGTACATACTGCTTCAGTTTCCTTAACGGTTTACACACCGTTTATGGGAACAGGATTTTCACACGTGGGTTGCGACTTTCTCCTTATGATGTGACTCCGTGCGATTTCTTTCTTTGAGGATTCCTTAAAGATTGCGAATAAGCGACAACCTCCCTCACAGAAGAAGAATTAATGCACAATGTACAAGAACAGAACTCTGCAGTATCATAGGACATCCTTTAGCGAGTAACCAGAACTTTTTTAAATGACAAGATTGTATCAGAGCCGCGGTGAGCAAAATCCAACATCTACTGCAACGTGAGTACAATTTAAACTTTCCTGTAGCGAAAAGCCACCTTCCCTCTTCGGCGATTCTATCGACTGCCCTGTCTCGATTTCCCCGGCATCCGAGGCCTCGTTCGCAAAGGCCAAAAACCCCCGCGACTGGCACATTTATGATTGATTGACTGTTCATGCGGGCGCGTGAACTACTAGGGTCATTAGTACCGTAAGTGTAGTGCGTGTTTTTTTCTCGGGAGGTAGCGGCCTTTTCCCCCCGCTGGATGGCGAGTTCCGGCGCCGACCTACTGTCGGCTTAGGGGGTTTTCACCAACCAGGTATCTCCCACCAGAGGGGCACCGCCACAGCCGGGACAACCTCGAAGCCCTCGACCGGTCTCCCTGCATGTGTGGTAGTTAGTATAGGTGTACATGTTCGTATAAGTGTGAGTGTTTGTGTAAGCGGTGAGGATAGGACAAGGAAGAGGCAGGAAAGATCGCGCGCAGTCCATGACATACTTGTCAGGATACTGCTCCGGCATTCGTCTGGTATTGATCGGAGAAACCACGAAAAACTACCGATCAGAGCAGCCGACCGATAGAATTATTCTCCAGGCAGCGAGTGAATTCGACCTAGCTGACAAGCTAATGTCGAAAATCCTGCCGCAGTCGGGACTCGAATCTAGAACTTCCCGGTCAGTGGGACAGCTGTGAAATCAGTTGATGCCTTGAGCCATCTCTCCCGGTCTCAGCGCCCGTGTCGCCTCGCCCCTCTAGTTTCGTCCCCCCGATTCCCGTTCTCCCTCCGCACACATTCCACAGACAGTAAGACTCGGGAACAGCAGGAGGGAAAATCAATATTACCTTCCTAATGAAAAGAGCCAAAAGCCACAAAATCCTCCGATTTAATACAACGTACGGTAGGGCGAACAGCCTGCCTCTCAGTCAGACCCCTGTGACCTCTTCCCACCCCATCAACCAGCAAGCCACATGAAATATTTGGGCGCAATGGGAGGCAAAATATAGGCTCAGTCGTCCCATAATACACAGTAGCCACAGTATGACCTTTCATCATAGCGTAAGGACTTGCAGCGAATTTCCCTTTGCACTCACCCTCAAAGAAATGAGACAAGTCAGCGAAACTAAGTATAACAATTACTTCTTTAAAATGACTTATGTTAGGTCTTTAAAATCATACACACCAGAAAAATTAACAGAATTCTGAAAGAAACATAGGTCTATGCTTTCATCAAGTTTTAGTAATTAATTCATGTTTTCAAAAAAATATTTCCGCTCTTGAACTGTCTTGTCCATAAATTTTTATTGACTTAAATTAGCAGAGTTTGAAATTTGAAGGATGACGCATTAAAGCAGTCAAAAGTTTTGAATAAGAAAGAATACAACGAGCGTTTAGTGATAAGTAGATATGACGTGGAATCATGCCGAGTGCAGGAGGATTGTAGGTTATGTCACAAACTTTTCACAGAAACAAGCCTGTCAATACTTACATTCGTGTATTGCATGGGATCAAAATCCTACCTACAAATAGCATAAATCCAATTTTTCCTTAGGATATCGTGAAATTTAAACATGACATAATGCTGTCCATTTCCGTCGTAATTCCCACTACAAGACACACAGCACTTGTAGTCCATGGCAAAACGATAAATGAACGGTTGCAAAATACACATAAAAATAATCTTAATTGGTATCAAGATAGATAGAAATTTATTATATTATTGGGCAGATGGTGCCTGGTGGCAGAATGCAGAAATACGAAAGTACAGTTACAGTACAGTCAAGCAGTGAGTTCCTTCTTTTTTATTTACTAATAAGCAAGTATTAATACTTCTAGTTGTTGCTGCGAGAGCATTTAGGTTTATTTACATAATCTTGAATTAATATTTGTGGAAATAAACCTCCTCAGTCGGCGCAAACTACGGTGTTCACAGAAAGAATAAATACTCGTATACGATAGAGGAATCTAAACCTTCTAAGAATGACGTCACAAAGACGAATTCCAGAGCCGAGACCAGCAATGTAGTTGGTACTGGATAGAATTGATAAAGACCGGATCAGCAGAAATGCAATAGAATGTCCAGGAATCCTGTAAATTACAATGTGAGAAACGTTTATTTGAGGCCTTTGGCCGCAATATTCCAAGTTTCAAAGCCCTAGAACTAGAAGTTCTTTAGCAATATAGAGTTTAGCACCGCAGCCGAGTGTTGCGGGGTGCATTTGTGTTTCTTCAAAACAGTAAAAAACTGTGTATGTGACGTATGGGGAAGAAAATCATCTGCGCACGCTTTCTTGAGTTTCAGAATCCCTTCCCAACAATTTAACTATTAATAGTTGAAATATGAAAAATAGTAATAATAATAATAATAATAATAATAATAATAATAATAATAATAATAATAATAATAATAATAATAATAATAATAATAATGAATTTAAAAAAGCGAGAGATTAGCATTTCAAAAACTAGATATTTTCGTTTCCGAGTAATAGAAAGTTTATTTGCAACGGTAAACGAACTGTAGATTTGATTTTTATGTATTGCTAACTAAATAGAAACTCACCCTAATATCTACTACCACTACAAGCAAAGGAAAGTTCAACAAAACGTGCGCATAGTGAAGCTACTTTTACGTCCAGAAGCTAATCAAGGGGCCAACTCAGCATTTGCTCAATGGATCAGGGAAACTGGACAAAAACCCGATCGAGATGGGGGTCATTGACCTGGAAGCTGAAGTACATTACTTGTCACAGACATTTAAGTATTTTTTAAAAAAAATATACAATGCAAATGTAAACTAATTCATAATAATATATCATTGTTTTGTTAAAGTAAACATTATTTTTCTTTTTGGCGATCAGTGTAGTCTCTAATTGTATAGAAACAGTTTTGCAACAGAAAATATTTTACTTTTAACTTAAATTTGTGTACCAACTTTAATTGTTTAATTTCATCTGGTAATGCGTTGTTAAGTAACGTACATGTATTGTATGTGGATTTCTTGTAGTGAGCTGTTGATACTGACACTTGATGAACATGATTTCTACGTCGAGTG
Organism: Teleogryllus occipitalis; assembly: GCA_011170035.1. Classification (NCBI taxonomy): domain Eukaryota; kingdom Metazoa; phylum Arthropoda; class Insecta; order Orthoptera; family Gryllidae; genus Teleogryllus; species Teleogryllus occipitalis. The sequence continues at coordinate 46,303 of BLKR01004286.1, forward strand.
TTGTAACTATAAATATCAGTATTACATGAAAATATGTTCCCACCATTTAGTCAGCTTTGACAAATACTACAGATTCGTAAATAAATAGGCAAGGCAATGGTAAGATTCCAAGCTCAATGAAAAGAGGCTTGCAGGGATCACGTGGATGGCATTTTTTTCATTATTCGGATAATTTTCTTTTGCAATCTAAATGCCTGGGCACTAAAGAATGAGCTTCCCCAGAATAGTATGCCATATCTCAGGCGGGAATGTACTCATCACAATCATATGCTGGATTACAGATACTGGAAGTGTTGTCTTCTTTAATTTTTTCCCACTAATCTAATTGGTTCCAACATAAATACAATTTGTATTAGAAGTCCCTGATTCGGCTCGGTGCACTTAGAAGGCCCTGATTCTACTCACTGTTTTTATTTACCAATTATTTTCTATTCTTCTCTGTCTTATTTATTTACCAATTCCTTTCCCCGTTATCAATTATGTTGCCATTCCCTTGTATCCTTATTATTTACTATTCAAATTGTTGCTTCCTTTTGTGTCACTCTTTGTTGCTGACGTTCTGGTTACATATTTATTCGAATTTATGGTTCCTATGAACACACCCTTGAGATAACTTATCACAGTAGTGACCTCCGCTCTTAATTATTATTATTATTATTATTATTATTATTATTATTATTATTATTATTATTATTATTATTATTTGTACCTCACTTGATTAAAACTGTTCATTGGGAGCCGATTAGGAGGAACTTCCAAATCGTTCTCTTTACAGCATTAATATACTCTATGATTGTTCAATCTCGCGATCAAATGTTCAATCTCGCCACCAAGGCGCAGCCCCTAAAAGCTTTCTTCCCGCGCGACCACCCAGAGCGTACTTTCACCAACCTCTCACAAGTCGCTCTCTGTGCATGCCTGCACGCAGCTGCACTTCGAAAAATCCAACAAAAGGGCATAAACATTTACAGTGTCTTCCGCGCAAACCGCCGTTCTTACGGGCCCACGCCCGCGCAGAGCACTGACCGCCGCTTCTCGGGGCCGCCAGCTGTGGTTTAAGCCCTCATTAGCCTAGGGCTGGGCCATCCCGGCGCGCGGGGCCCTCACCCCATCGCTCGCTACCTGACAAGCGACCAAGAAATGTGTACAAACATTTCTGGGAATCGCTTCGGGCCTCCCTCGCAAATATAAGCCCGTTAATGTATCTCGCCGACAAAGAGAGCTTCAGATGCACTGCCGGCGCGCCGCCCCGCTCCTCGGCCACCTGCATGCCAGATGCCTCAATTCCGTTGAAATCTCAAATACAAACGGGCCGCCATCGCGGGCACCCCACGTGCCACCGCCTTTGCTTCCGATCGCCGCCAATGTCACGTGACACTCAGTGTCACGCCAATGTCACGTGACCCGAAGGCACATCACGAATAGGGAGCCGATCGCGGGCACTTCAAACTTTCCCGCCTTACCATAGGCCCAAGTCACAGCCACGTGACTCTCCCCTCCACGGCCTCAATCACACCCGCAATATAATAAATACTGCGACTTCGCTCACATAAGGGACGACAGAACACAAAACAGAACATGAGAAACTAGAGAGAACAGACGAAGAGAACAGACTCAACAGAACAGACTAAACAGAACTTCTCTAACTACATTGCTCCGAACTTGTTCAACTGACTGACTAGCAAAACTCATCAAGGTCGGCTGTTCCTGCTTCGCCTATCAAGGCGATTAGTACGGCCATATCAAACCTGCCTCAAATTCGTGCCACTCGTGGGCCGCAGCCGCCACCTGGCCGAATTCACGGTAAACTCCACCACCAGCTCCGGTCATCTGAGTCCGCGCCCATGCCAGTTCGCACCACCGAACTGCCTGGAGCCTACCTCAGCCCGGACATCGACACATTCAGCCGAGTGATTTGGGTTGGTGCCTTCCTTGCTACCAACTGTAAGTAAGCTAACCCAAGTGTACTTCAAGAAAGAAGAGCAGTCAGTAACTTTATAATCTTTCAATGGTCCTCCGGCTTATTATAAACCAAAACCACTTGTATTAATAATTATTATGCAATTAAATTTATATTCATTCTCAGTGCATATTGTCTATCATTCCCCTAAAGGCAAACAATCCCCTGAAACCCGTTCTGATCCCCGTATGTAGTCGCACTCGCAGCACGGCATCTCCCAGGCTGCATCTGCTACAATGATATTGACATTATCTATATCTTTGGTGTTTGTGGATGGCAGAATGTGCTGCTGTTAGGCACATTTTTCTGTGCGATCAATAGTCATCATGTAGGTCGTTTTGTGGAAAATGGGATTTTCAGCATTTGTGTATACATTGCGAAAACTTCATTAGTGGTGACCCGTGTACTCAGATTTAAGTAAGAAGAAATTTGATTATCTATTTATCAGAGAATAGTGTGGCATTCATTCTATTCATTTCTATGAATTACGTTACTCGTTACGAATGAAAATGTAAACTAAGTGACTTTTATGCGGTGACTTTGCAATAGGCAATCTGGCAGTTATTTTCAGTGTAGGTTGACGGGTAGATAATAATTGTATTGCTGTTTTATATGAATTGTGGGAATTCTTATTAGGTGTTGTTGACGTTCTTATCAGAAGAAATAAAAGAGGTCATCTTCGTCAACATACTAGTATGTTGTTAGTATGTTGACGAAGATGACCTCTTTTATTTCTTCTGTTTTATATGATTTCTGTTCTGTATTAATAATGTCACGCCACTGTGTAAAATTAGTGCGTAGACCCTCCAAAAACAACGATCCAACCGTTTTGAAGAAAGTGATAGAGAAATATATTGAAAGGAAGACGGCAATATTATTAGAGAAGAATCCAAAGAGTAAGAGACATTTCAATAACATAAAGCCGTGGATGTCAGTGATGGTCCCCCATTTCTGATTCAGAGAACGAACAGCGTATTCAATCACTATGTTCCCAGCCGTCCAACGATAAGCCACGGCTATCAACTTCCTTCTCTGATTCTGAGCAAACACTTTTCTCTTTTCTCTAGTATTTCTTAAATATCGATAGTCTATCGATAGTGGAAACCATCGTTGTGTGTACACTGCGAAAACTTATGTGGTGGTGTAAAACTTAAATGGCGACCAGTGTACTCATATTTATATCGATACTGTGGCTGATATTTTTATGTCTTTACAGTTTAATACAGACAATAACTTTTTAATAACAAAAAATACTGAGAGCATGCAAAACCGATATAATCATATAAACCAATCAATCAAGAAATAGTTATATTTCTTAATTATGTAGCACCTCAAAACTACATTAATTTATATACAAAGATATAAAGATATAAGATATAAATCATTTTATAAATTTTTTATGAAGTGGCGAAACAATTCTATTTCCTATTTACTAAATGTCCTATTTTAATTGTACACATATTATTTATAATTTTACGATTATTTATCATATATGTTTCTAAATTGTATACATACAAATGTAATGAATTTGCATTATTACTCATTTACATCGTAAAGGAGTGGAATCTGGGTTCAAATTTGTTTGTATTAATATTTAATGCTCATTTACGAATGTTTCGTTAATAAAAGAGTATAATAGTATATATATATATATATATATATATATATATATATATATATATATATATTAGTAATTTATTTCGCAGGAATCTGTATAAAAACATAAATGTCTATCAAAAAACCAATAATTATTTAAATATATTTATTAAAAATGAGAAAACATCGATACTATCGATATTCAATTACGATAGTATCGAAAACTATCGATAGTGAAACAATCGATGTTTAAGAAACGCTGGACGTGTGTTGCCGAGGGGAGGGGGCGGCGCCGCGCCCTGGGTGGCCGAGTCACTGCGCCTGCGCGCCTTATCAGCGCCTCCGCCAGCGCAAGTGCTCGGGCCCGGAGCTAGCTCCCACGCTGCCACTTCCCATCAGCGCCGGCACCGCGCCAGGGCAGACTGCGCGAGTCATGGGCCCGGCGACGGGAAAAAATAACCAAAAAATTGAAAAACAAATTGGTTGCTTGGTTGGTTGTTAGTGATTCCGGGCCCATCAACAGCTTAGGTCATTAGTTCCGTATATGTAGTGCATGTTTTTTCCTCGGGAGATGGCGGTGATCTTCCCTCGCTGGATGGCGAGATCCGGCGCCGACCTACCGACGGCTAGTGGGGTTTCCCCCTAACCAGGACTCTCCCACCAGCGGGACACCGCCCCAGCCGCGACAAGCTCTAAACTTCCGACCGGTCTTCCGGAATATGTCAAAAAACAACAAAAAAACGAATTACCTCTCGAGAAAACCGTTACGTAGTTTTGTAAGTCGTGGTGCAGTGGTCTGATATTTCATTAAATTTTCATTTAATATTTTACCTCCATAGTTAATTATACTCATTACTTACAAGGTAGGACTTTATGAAACGATTCAAATGACGCCAACATTAAAATAGATTCCACTGAAATTCATATTATATTTTCACATGTTTTGCAATAAGTGATTTTATTAAACCCTCACAAAACAGAAACATTTTTAGAGTTTTAAAATCACCGTGGAAATTGTGTTATTTGATCACAAAATATTTTTACTTAAATGTAAAACAGAGTGTATCATATTTCCAGCACACGAAAGGTAACATCGTGTACACCAAACGTTGAGAGGTCAACGACGATTCTATTGGGAATGAGATTTATAACGACGCCGGAAAGACAATTAACGTGCCCGTACCGGCAAACGATCATTTCACACTTGCCTTTCACATCAGGCTTAGCATACGATCACTACACATCAGGCTTAGCATATGATCACTTCACACTAGGCTACACATTAGGCTTAGCATACGATCACTACACATTACGCTTCACATTAGGCATAGCATACGATCACCAAATTAGGCTACACATTAGGCTTAGCATACGATCACTTCACACTAGGTTTCACATTAGCCTTAGCATACGATCACTACACATTACGCTTCACATTAGGCATAGCATACGATCACTTCAAATTAGGCTACACATTAGGCTTAGCATACGATCACTTCACACTAGGTTTCACATTAGCCTTAGCATACGATCACTACACATTACGCTTCACATTAGGCATAGCATACGATCACTTCAAATTAGGCTACACATTAGGCTTAGCATACGATCACTTCACACTAGGTTTCACATTAGGCTTAGCATACGATCACTACATATTACGCTTCACATTAGGCTTAGCATACGATCACTACATATTACGCTTCACATTAGGCTTAGCATACGATCACTACACATTACGCTTCACATTAGGCATAGCATACGATCACTTCAAATTAGGCTACACATTAGGCTTAGCAGACGATCACTACATATTACGCTTCACATTAGGCTTAGCATACGATCATTTCAAATTAGGCTACACATACGTGGTGATTCTAGGCGAAGATGCCACTAAGGCGAAATACAGTCAAACACCAAACAGTCACCTCCAATGGCATTCTTTATTCGTAAAATCGTTTGATTTTCTCACATGAACTTGTAAATACTTCCTATTCTGTGGTCGTCTGGCTCCGCGGTCAACGGCCAAGAACATCCCGAAATATAACCAGAGCTACAAGGTCCCAACATTCTCACGATTTTGCGATTTTTATCGGTGACGCTTATGAAAAGGGGTCGATAGTTGTATATTACGTTCATTCAGTATTTTCCTACGTCAGAACGCAATTGCAGATGACGTTGAACTATTATATTCACAGATGCTTATCTTGTCGAGTGATTGATTGGTGTTTCAGATATCAATAAATGATTCTCGTGCGTGCAGTTTCCACGGGGTGTGTGTATTGCAGCTTTAAGTGAACTGGACAATGAAGAATGCGATTGGTAAGAAATAAACAGCAATGATATTATAGAGTACATTTAGCGCTATCCCTCACAAAATTTTGAAGAAAAAAATTGGAACCGTTTTTGAGAAAATCTTGTTTTTGTTATTTTTTTAATATTGCACATATTTCACACATTATTGCGGGAAAACTACTAATATCTTTCAAAAAGTGTACATGACCTTCATAAAAGAACTAGTTATGAAAAAAAATTACTTAAAGGGAAGGTCTCTATCTTCAATGTTGGTAATAGTAGGAATAAGCCGAAAAAAATCAAACACGAAATTTTCGAAAATTTAGAGTTAACAAGAAAAGCGGCCATATACCATTTTTATACCACTTTTATCAGTGTATTTTATATTATTCTTTCAAAATTTCGAGCCATTTAGAGAAAATTTGAAGCATATCTGTAGGGCTCTAATGTAAAGTACTCCCAAATTTTAAAGAATGTTATTCAAAATCGTCAAGTTTTGAGTCTAGACCAATGGACTGAGGAATATCCGTTTTGGAAAAAGCCTTACATATGGTTTATGCTCTAATGGTGTTCAAAGACGGACAGATGGAATAGACCTTAGATTCGATTTTCATTTCATTATCACGCACATTGATCAATTTGATAAATAGAAAGCCACAAAACAAATTCTATCTTTCGTAAATAATAGATGTAATTGTAGAAATACAAATGATATTAATACAAAGAGCAACAAGTAAATTCACTAACTTATTTGTAAATTAACATTTCGGACTCAGGTTTATTAGTGTTTCCGGACGCGTCAATTGCTAAGGTTAGTTGTCCCGAAAGAGTGGTGCATATTTTATCGTGGAAAGTGGTTTTTGATTGATTGATTGATTGATTTTTTCGTGTTTCCGGGCGCGTCAACTACTTCGGTCATTAGTCCCGTTAGTGTAGTGCATGTTTTTCTCGGGAGATGGCGGTGATCTTCCCCCGCTGGATGGCGAGATCCGGCGCCGACCTACCGTCGGCTAGTGGGGATTCCCCCTAACCTGGACTCTCCCACCAGCGGGGCACCGCCCCAGCCGGGACAAGCTCTAAGCTCCCGACCGGTCTCCCGAAATATGTGGTAGCAGAGAGGTATGTTGGTGAAAGTGTGTGCATGTAAGGGGGAGATAGGATGCCAAAAGGAAGAGGAAGTGACAGATCGCGCGCGTCCAGTGGCCCGTTTGGTGAAATTGCCCGGCATTCGCCTGGTGTTGATCGGAGAAACCACGGAAAACTACCGATCAGAGCAGCCAGCCGCTAGAATTCTCCTCCAGTGGAAAGTGGTGGTGGTGGTGATATTCCCCCGTTAGATTGCGAGATCCGGTGCCGACCTATACATGATTGGTTGATTGATTGTTAGTGATTCCGGGCGCGCCAACTACTGAGGTTGCTGGTCCCGATAGTGTAGCGCAATTTTTCATCGGGAGGTGACGGTGATATTCCCCCACTGGATGGCGAGATCCGGCGCAGATCTACTGACGAGTAGAGTGGTATTCTCTTCGACCAGGTATCTCCCACCAGCGGGGCACCACCCCAGCCGGGAGAAGCTATAAGCCTCCAACCGGTCTCCCAGCATGTGTGGTAGTGTAGTGCATGTAAGTGTGTGTACTTGAGGGATGGGAGAGGGTAGGAAGAGGAAGGAAAGAGCATACACAGCTGTGGCCCGTTTGTTAAGGTACTGCTCCAGCATTCGCTTGATGTTGATCAAAGAAACCACGGAAAACTACCGATCAGAGCAGCCGGCCGCTAGGATTCTCCTTTAGACATCAACTGAATTCGACTTAGCTGGCAAGCCAATGTGGCTTGTGTGACAAGCAAGTGTGGTGAGGTGGCATTACATGACGCACGAAACAATGTTTTTCATTTGATCATTCAACTACATCAATCACTCACAATTACTTTAATTTTCTCTGCTTATCAGTTTTTTAATCTCAGCCCTCCAATGAATCAAATATCATCTTAGATATTTCAGTGTTTTACAAATAATAATGTAGATAAATGCTTATATTTATTGAATTGGTTTTATAATAACCTGGATAAACATGCGTTTTCTATAAGTTACGGGCAATGTTAAGCTGGTGATCATAAACATGTGTAAGGATTATTTCATATTTTCCTTAGGGGTAGTTTATAATAGTTAAACTCTTTGAACGATTGAACATTAGATACCTTGAATGGCCCGTTTTCTTTTGATAAACCGCTACGTCCTCCCAGTACAGATGGTCGTGCAAAATTCAAGGTTTCGGGAGTTTCATAGAATGGAGAGTAGCGTCCGACAAACCGCTTTCAAACTCTGATGATATTTGTGGAATTGAAACTGAAATGTAGTCTGTGTTGGGAAGGTGACCACCAAGTTCGTCCTAAGTATTTTCATTGGAAAATGCTACGGCATTGATATTTACTCAACTGTAAACATAAACGCTAAATCTCTTTCAGTTGTTTTAACATTTTTTATGTTTTCTTTTAGTACTAATAACTCGTTTACCAAATACGTATCTTTATAATGTTTTAAGACGCTACAGTAATTGAAGTTTAGAAGTATTTATTTTCAAGAATTTAGGAATGCACGAAATTTCATTGAAATATTTGCCAATCTAAAAAAATGTTTTAAATATAATTATTAATATTGTTTAAAAATATGTATTAACAATGCCAAAAATACAATTTTGCAATGAAATTTCATTGCGGATGAGATATCACTCATCTACCGAATAAGGTATTTTAACCTTGGCCATTCGTTTTTTATGTATTAAGAATTTTCAATGCTATATCACATAGTCATAGATGTTCCCTAGTGAATTTTCGTTGGTTAACGTTACAATTTTAAAAAATTTATAATTTATAAATTTATAAATATCAAATATTTTAAAATCCGCAATGATACATAGGAGGCCCGCTAGTGATCTTTAATTTTGTAGCGAAAATGTTTGCAATCTGCTTCCTAATCTAGAGGAAGAGAGAATGTGATTCTACTCATGTGATCTTTCAACACTCAAAATTGAATATTTCTTTATTGGAAAACCCTAACATTCCATTCATCCAATCCAATACAGTTTTGTAGCAAACAGCCAATAGTATGTTTCCCTACTTTTTAATGGTAATGGTTAAACAAGACAAACAAATAATTTCTGACTCTCGGTTTTATCAGGAGCCTTTATTATTATTATTATTATTATTATTATTATTATTATTATTATTATTATTATTATTATTATTATTATTATTATTATTATTATTATTATTATTATTATTATTATTATTATTATTATTAATAATAATAATAATAATAATAATAATAATAATACAACTCTTTGGTTGCTCAACATCCCTTTGATAGAAAAGCAACTTGAAAAATAATTTGTTTATCATCAACTTCTTCCCTATTTGATAAGTATGTCGACTTGGAAATTGCAGGGCTTAAAAAATAATATAAAAACAAAATAAAAGTTATGTTTATACTAACCGTAAAAAGACGGAATTAGCGTAATTAAATTGGCAACACATTATTTGTTTATTGGCTAAGTGCTTTTTAAATGTGGCAGGCAAAAGCGCGACATTGGAGAACTGTTTTTTCTTCAGTATGCTTGTGCTAAGTGCAAACAAATAGTGTAAGGTGACAATTTCTTATAAACCATTACACATATCTCGAGAACAAACTATGATCACTGATCAAATTCCAGAATTTTGTGTCGCGTTTAAACGTCATTCAGATGAGATAAAAAATGTTTCAACATTTGCAAATTTATAAACAATTTCCCACTTTTGCTAAATAGGGGATAATCTCTCATGTTTCAGAGCCGAAAACCGCGAATTAATAATTTTGAAACAATTTATAAACAAATTCGAAATATGCGTTAGAACGGCCGAGAAGGCTCCGCAAATTGTGCCTGAAATGAACATCTTAAAATAGCAGTTTGACAGGAGTTACAAATCGATTACTAAAAGTTAGAATAATTGTTGCTAAATGCTAAATATTTACTGGTCTATTGACTAATTCTGGACGGAAAGGCCCGCTCAGAAATATTTTTTTCGTCGTGGCGTACGCGCAAGCAAAATCTCTCCTTCGGCAGGAAAATATGATTACATTTTCCCCTCGTACGTAAACGAACTAGACGCCTCCCCCTGAGACAGCGTCCTTTCTACCCGTTGGGATTTTGCACCAATCACTGACAACTGTAGTTCTACCTGCTAGCGATTGGTCAACGCGTCCCTCCCCCTACCCTCCCTTTGGCCGTAGGGTGTCCAAGTTTGTCGGCGCGGTTGGGAAGATAGAATTTTGCCGGCTAATTTTCGTGAGGGTGACTGTACGTGTAAATGTGTGTCTGCGACCGCCAGTCTGTGGTAGGCTGGAACGCATCACATCGCGGCCGACAGCATTCGAATTCGCGCTTATGAGTGAAGGGGTAGGTGCCAGCGAATGCCTGCCGCCTGGCGGTGAATGGGAGTGAGACATCCCGGTCACAGGGCGCGCACAAGAGTAGGGGAAGAGAGAGGAGGGGAAGGAGGGGAAGGAGAGGAAAGAGGGGAAGGAGGGGAAGGAGGGGAAGGAGGGGAAGGAGGGGAAGGAGGGGAAGGAGGGGAAAGAAGGGAAGGAGGGGAAGGAGGGGAAGGAGGGGAAGAAGAGGAAAGAGGGGAAGGAGGGGAAGGAGGAAAGGAGGGAAAGGAGGGAAAGGAGGAAGGAGGGGAAGGAGGAAGGAGGGGAAGGAGGGGAAGATGGGAAGGAGGAAGGGAGGAAGGAGGAAGGAGGGGAAGGAGGGGAAGGAGGGAAAGGAGGAAAGGAGGGAAGGAGAGGAAAGAGGGTAAGAAGGAAGGAGGGGAAGGAGAGAAAAGAAGTGAAGGAGGGGAAGATAGGGAAGGAGGAAAGGAGGGGAAGGAGGAAGGAGGGGAAGGAGGGGAAGGAGGGAAAGGAGGGGAAGGAGGGGAAGGAGGGAAAGGAGAGGAAAGAGGGTAAGAAGGGGAAGGAGGGGAAGGAGAGGAACGAAGGGAAGGAGGGGAAAGAGGGGAAGAGAGGGAAGGAGGGGAAGGAGAGGAAAGAGGGGAAGGAGGGGAAGGAGGGGAAGGAGGGGAAGGAGGGGAAGGAGGGGAAGGAGGGGAAGGAGGGGAAGGAGGGAAAGGAGAGGAAAGAGGGTAAGAAGGGGAAGGAGGGGAAGGAGAGGAACGAAGGGAAGGAGGGGAAAGAGGGGAAGAGAGGGAAGGAGGGGAAGGAGAGGAAAGAGGGGAAGGAGGGGAAGGATGGGAAGGAGAGGAAAGAAGGGAAGGAGGGGAAAGAGGGGAAGGAGGGGAAGGAGGGGAAGGAGAGGAAAGAGGGGAAGGAGGGGAAGGATGGGAAGGAGAGGAAAGAAGGGAGGGAGGGGAAAGAGGGGAAGGAGGGGAAGGAGGGGAAGAGAGGGAAGGAGGGGAAGGAGAGGAAAGAAGGGAAGGAGGGGAAAGAGGGGAAGGAGGGGAAGGAGGGGAAGGAGAGGAAAGAGGGGAAGGAGGGGAAGGAGGGGAAGGAGAGGAAAGAAGGGAGGAAGGGGAAAGAGGGGAAGGAGGGAAAGGAGGGGAAGTGGAAGCATTTCATATCACATTCGCCCCATTTCCTTTTGCTGCCTGCCCAAAGGAGGTAATTTTACGGTAACGCTGCTTTAGAGCGTCGTTACGTATAAGAGAATTGGTGTCACGATCAATAAGGAATGTAGGAAGCTCAAAAAGACGTAAATAGTTTATAAACTGTAATATGAAGTAAAATAATCGGAATGTAAAAGTTCAAGATATTTATTTATCATCTTAACATCATAAAAAAGATACCGTGCTAATACGAGGGCATTTGCTTTTCAGCTTTCTTTTTTACTTTTGAACTTTATACATTTGTTTTTTGTGTGCTACCAAGGAATTCCGTAGTTAATCCTTTGGTTCGTTGAACTACCGAATTTCAAGACAAGCTATCTGTGTGGGATCACGACTAAAACGTAACCAGCCGTCAAGTGAGGCCTACGCCATTGCTTTTAGAATTTATATCAAGGAGTAAGCAGGGACTGAGCTTGAATAAAATTAAGCCGGGTGCCAATTGCGTTTAGGGACAGATTTATTATATTCAGGCGATCATTAGAAGAGAGTGATTTTTCTGTATCTCTGAGTTTCACCGTGATTATTTGAGAATTGTGCATTATGACGTCTGAGTAAATTAATAAGCTGATGAATTAGTTTAAAAGACTTTTTGCGTCCATGTATATTAATCGAATTACTAGTGATTCCAACTTGTGTGGATGATCTGTACAGTGAAAGTATTTAGTTTTAATGCTTGGAAATAATGTTGTCAGTAAAGGCCTAATAACGTGAAAGTTAAAGATTCTTAAATGAAGCATTATTAAGAAGAGTGTAAGCTTAGATGTAAATGTTTGTAAATTGTAAACTTTATGATAAATATTAAATGTTGTTTTCAAAATTTATACTTAGAGTATATGTCAGGTGGGAACATTAGCATAAAGAAACGTGCACCATAGGCAGTAATGAAAAGAACATGAGATGTTCCTATGGTCTTTTCCCCATTGCTACTGGAAGGATTTGTGACGTACTAGAATGAAAAACACAGACGACTGTTCTGATTGATATTTACAATTTATTTACAGTATATTTACAATTAATGTATAAAGATTATAATACAAAAATCTAACCCCTTGGCAACCTTTCAGTTCTCTTAGCCGCGAAACCCCGCGACCGTCCCTAGGCCTCGCCCAGAACCACTGCTTCGGAAGCAGCAAAAAGCAACGCGAGGTGCGAAGCTGTCGGACATAGAGTCCCGTAACTACACCAGTTACATGGCCTGTCGCCAAACCGATCTTCGACCTGAAGATCACGTGCAATGATAGCATTGGAGTTACCTCTCGTCTTTCGACACCCTGCGTATCCCGCGAGGTGCCTGTCGGCGCAGCCTTAAATATCCGTCGGCTCGCCCCCACCCTACAAGCAGCGGGCGTCATACGGCTCGCTGGCCAGCCCTTCCAGGGCTGCAACCGACATCTCTTAAACTCGCGTCCGCGCGCGTCCTTTTCAGGGATTTTCCAGCCGGGATTCCTACGGGGCTTTCCAGCCGGCACGGCGTGGCACCGCCGTCCTACACCCCCATTCTACATCCGGCTTAGAGCGGGTTTCCCCGAAACGGCCAGACGCAGCGGCGCCGAACCACGCGACGCTACAGGTTATTGAGATGTTGCTTATAATCAGTGGGTACTGAATTGGTATTATAAGGCACAAAGATTGTGCGGGCTCTACTAATAAGTTATATGCGCGTTGGCTTGCGTTTGTTAGTATTCTTGTTTCAGATTGATTATAGTGAGCCCTATTGAGGAATTTGATAATTCACTTATACAAATCGAGCCCACTCCCTGAGCCCCTATAGGAATCCTTTTGAGTGTGTTAAAATTCACTAACATTCACGAACGACTTTTTTTTACATTCACCTATACTTGGGTTTTTCTATCGTGGCGTTGGGGTATAGTACCTCCAAGATGAAATACGACACGATTTTTTCGTTTTTCTCGGTCCTGCCGCAAGATGTCGCATGATCGCACTGTATCAAGCAGTGCTGCAGATCAAGCGACTGTAACGGCACGACCGAGAAAGACGCGAAAAACTGTGCCCTATTCCATCTTGAAGATACTACCCTCAGATGCCTCGTAGGAAAAGCCCAAGTATAGTGAATGATCAAATATTGGTGCCCAGCCAGGGGGTACAGATAATTGACGCACGCCACCTGTATTGACTTCGACTCATATTTGGCGCAGTGGGCGGGCGAATTAACAGCTCCATTGCCTGGAGTCAGTGTTTTACAGTACCGGCAGCGTATAAGCGACTCAGACAGTTCTCTTTCCACGTCCCGGGAGCGGTAGCTCAGTGCCTGATGTCACTGCCAGTAACTGATGTCACTGCAGCGCCTCTGACCGGGAGGTCCTAGGTTCGAGTCCTGACGGCGGCAGGATTTTCGACACTAGTTTTTCAACTAGGTGGAATTCAGTCGCTGTCTGGAGGAGAATTCGAGCGGCCGGCTGCTCTAATCGGTAGTTTTCCGTGGTTTCTCCGATCAACACCAGGCGAATGCCGGAGCAGTACCCTAACAAACGGGCCACGGACCGCGCGCGATCTTTCCTTCTCCTTACTTGTCCTATCCTCTCCCCCCTTACACACACACACACTAACATGCACTACACTACCACATATTCCGGGAGATCAGTCGGGGGCTTAGAGCTTGTCCCGGCCCGGCTGGTGGGAGAGTCCTGGTTAGGGGGAAACCCCTCTAGCCGACAGTAGGTCGGCGCCGGATCTCGCCATCCAGCTGGGGAAGATCACCGCTAACTCCCGCGTAAAAAACATGCACTACACTAACGGGACTAATGACGAAAGCAGTTGACGCGGCCGGAAACACGAAAAAATCAATCAATCAATCAATCTAGAGAAGTGGCGAGCCCTGCAGCCCTTCAGAAGTGGCGAGAATCAAAATCTTTCCACGTGCTGTGGTGCGTCATGTGACCTGCTCAGAAGCAATCAGCATGCGAGTACTTCTTTACTTACTTCTTACAGCCAGGGTTTACCGTTCCCGCTCATCTGACTCGCACGAAGTCGCAGAGAAGATGAGGTTCGGCTTTGGCGAAAGTTCTGAATAGGAAACGGATTTTCATGTAAATACATATTTTTAGAGGGACAAGTCATTAATATTTTTAGACAACACGACATTCTGAACGAATTAGAACCATTTTTATTTTATATATTTTGGTATAGTTACATATTTTTACATATTTTATCTATTTTTACATATTTCATTACGTTTTAATATATTTATAAGTCGAAAATGAACATTTCACACGCGTATAAGCAGCACTTCAAAACTAACTTTGTTACTCAAATACTTACAAAACCACGCAATGTGCTTGTATTAATGCCGCGTCTTCGCTATTAATGGTCAAGTTCATGCTCAAACTCACCCCTCCATACTGCTTCATGGAAACCAGGTACTCAGGATCAAGGATGAGCGGATGTATGTGAAGCAGAAGGAACTTCAACCACGTGCATGCTCATTTTCATAGACCCCATGCGTAACTCTACACAATAAATATTTTTCAGATCATTGTCTTACAGCGTTTCTGGAGTGGGGGGTGCATATGTTCCCTTCACCCCCCTCTTTCTAACACAGACTGTACAGTACTATTTACCTTAGCGCCGGCTCCTCGTAATTGTATGTACTACGAAAGTATTATATATTTCGGGAAACTACAGCCTCTCAGAATCCATGTTAAGATCTGATTGGCAACGTCTTGTGCTCCAAAAAAGCTTGAAGAGTGGAATTTTCAGCATTTTAATGAAATTTTATTTCACATATATCCTATTTTTTCGTACATGTTTTAGAAAAAATAAATACATATGTATGTACATATTTTGTATTTTTTATTACAATAAATTCCGTTCCCTAGTTATGAACCTGATATCACAACGTGTCATAAGTGTTAATGTTTTGAGATTTAATTTATCTGTGATGTACTGTAGGTGGTGGCGTGTGGGTAGAAATGAGTGCTACAGCGCACTGAGCTGCCAGAGTCGCTTGTACGCCGCCGGTGCTGAAGGCAGGTCGCTTGTAGTGGCGTCCGGGGCCTAGCTCGAGGCGCGAGCAACGCCCTCGGGTCACAAGGTTGTTTGAAAGGGGAGTGATGCTTGTAGAAGTATCAAATGACTGAGACGGCCGCGAGGGGCGCTTGCAGTGAGTAACGGTTGAGGATAGGACATGTATGCTACCCCGTGTGGTCTTCAACTGCTACTCTTCATCAGGGGGGGCATTCCCCGGGGTGGGCATCTTGGCCTCTTGGGCTCTAATCCGCACCCCCCGCCGACGCGTTAACGCCGACAGGCTGATGGCCGGATACAGCCGGAACCCAGTTTACCTTCACGGCAACCTCTCCATACAATGCCTGGGTAGGGGCCGCCCTGCTAGCTCAGAGCTCCTAGCTATCCAGGATAGAACCGGAGTCTCGACAATGCGCCACTCACATGCGCCGGGAACAAGTTCCCTCCTCTTTGCCTAGAGTATCAGCCCAACTGGAGTCCACCTGGACTAAGGTCCAGGCGGCTCGGAGCCCCCATCACGACTCCCCAATGCATACCGCCAGCTCACAACGTGGGCAACACCGGTACCGGAGTAAACTGACGGGGGGTAACTAGATTCCCGCCGGACTTTAAAGTGAGATCCAGAGTACTCCGAAAAGCATCCTTCGCCCAATCCTGCTCCAAGGTCGACGCGCCATAGGACCAACCGGTGGGTGGCCGGTTGTCCGGCAACCTAGAGCTTAGCATCGCCTGCTCACTGCCTGCACCTTCAGGCTAACAACGTGAGCGGCACCGCGAGACTCAGGGTCCGGGTGGTCGTCTACTACACTCCTCCAGAGATCACGACAATCTACGCCATCGTGACCCCCCCTGCGGGAATAGGACAAGGAAAAGAAATAAAAGATCGCGCGCGGCCGTGGTATTCGTCTGGTATTGATCGGAGAAATCACGGAAAACGACAGATCAGAGCAGCCGGCCACTGGAATTCACCTCCAGATAGAGACAGAACTCGACCTAGCTATCTGGCTACTGTCTAAAACCCTGCCTCCGTCGGGACTCAAACCCTAGGACCTCAGAATTAGAGGCATTGCAGTGATATAAATTGACTGAAAGTAATAAAACTGATTCCAAAATGATAATTTATCAATAAGTTTGTGAATTTAGCTGTTGCTTCTTGTACGAGACGTATTGTCGAATTAAGACCATTTGTATGCAAAGAAGCAAAAAAGTTTCAAACAAAAAGGCAAAAATAGTTATTTATGCACCAAGGGCGTTATGAGGGTTTAATGATCGAGTGTCGAAAAAAACTCGTGGTAAATACATTATTTTAATTTTATTTATGCAGATTGATTGATTGATTAATTGATTTTTTCGTGTTTCTGGGCGCGTAAACTCCTTTGGTCATTATTCCCGTAAGTGTAGTGCGTCCTTTTTTCTCGGGAGATGGCGGTAATCTCCCCCCGCTGGATGGCGAGATACGGCGCCGACCTATCGTCGGCTAGTAGGATTTCCCCATAATCAGAACTCACCAACCAGTGGGGCACCGCCCCAGCTGGGACAAGCTCTAAGCTCCCGACCGGTCTCCCGAGATATGTGGTAGTGTAGTGCATGTTAGTGTGTGTGTAAGGGGAGAGGATAAGACATTGAAGAGTAAGGAAAGATCGCGCGCAGTCCGTGGTCCGTTTGCTAGGGTACTGCTCCGGCATTCGCCTGGTGTTGATCGGGAAAAAAAACGGAAAACTACCGATCAGAGCAGCCGGTCGCTAGAATTCTCCTCCAGGTAGCGACTGAATTCGACCTACTTGAAAAGCTTGTGTCGAAAATCCTGCCACCGTCGGGACTCGAACCTAGGATCTCCCGGTCACAGGCGCTGCAGTGACATCACTTGATGCACTGAGCTACCGCTCCGGGTTTATTTATTCAGATTTACTTATTTACTAATTTACTAGACGTTAACTTGACTCAGTTTGTCTTATATTTCCCTTGCAGAATTCCCTTTCATAAATGTCTCCATAAGAGATCATGTAGCATTTTTTATATTTCCCTTGTAACCACGATTCTCTCGAAATCTCTCGAATTCTCAGGAAAGGGTATATCGATCTCCGTATCGAAGGCGATAATAAGTAATAACGTATCAGTAAAAAATAAACATTTTTTCTGTGATAAGTGATGTGTTCATCTATGTTTAACGAAAGATTGAATTTGTTTTGTAGTTTTATCTCCATCAAAGTGATCAATGTGCATGATTAAATTTATGAGGCTCTGTATTATACTAGAGTATTTCGTAAGACTTTGTCTAATATTTTTATTTTAAATACAAAAATACATATCGTTCACTATCGTTTCTCGACCTTACGAAATATCGGACAGCCTTGCCTATATTATGTACTACGATTATGCACGTAAATTTTTGAGAGAATGAAAGTAATCGAGATTTGTAAATATGTGATTTGGTATCCTTTAAGCCTATAAATAAGGATAATTGTAGTAGATATTTTTTCTCTGCAAATTAATTCAGGTCTGAAGCAGTTAATTAATAATAATTCATATTTTTAATTACTAAAACGCGTTTAGTTATTTGTGCCTTGGGGTGGCCCAAAATTGTTGTAATTAACGGTAAAATATTACACAGGATGATTCAGCCTTAGTTGCACATGTAGGGCCCTGTGAAGAGTACACTAAGTTATTCATATGTGTAAACAAAAATAGAATAAACCCTATTCAAAATTTTGAAAAAAAAATTTTCATTGATAATTTTTTCATAAAGGTAGCCCATATATTACATTAACTATTGGTATAATTATCTACTTATTTAATGAACACGAAAGGAGAGAGAGAGAAAAACTATTCCTTAAGTGTTATTTCGGATAATTTATTATTTGCCGAAATTTCACAATTTCACCTCCTGTAACAGGGGATCTCCAAGTGTTCAAACTGAACGCAAAATAGGCCTCCTTGCACTCAACGGTGCCTGGTTATACCTTTATTTCCGCCGCCATCTGCCCAATGTGCCCAAGAAGGCCACCTCAATCCACGACTTTGGTAGCATAAACGCATTGTTTCATCAACCCCGAGAAAAGAGGACCAGCAAATTGAAATCCGGGGACCGAGGTGGCCATGCTATTGGGCCTCCTTATCCGATCTACCTACTACTCGCACAACTTTTCTTGAACGATGACCTTGCTTCCGTCTCCCTTGAGCAATAAACAGTTGAAGGCAAACACTTGCAGCGAGCACTGATGACAGTATTCCAAGCATTAAAACTTCGTTGGCGTGACACAGAAGCTCGTCAAAGCTAATACTACTCGCGCAACTTTTCTTGAACGATGACCTTGCTTCCGTCTCCCTTGAGCAATAAACAGTTGAAGGCAAACACTTGCAGCGAGCACTGATGACAGTATTCCAAGCATTAAAACTTGGTTGGCGCGACACAGAAGCTCGTCAAAGCTAATACTACTCGCGCAACTTTTCTTGAACGATGACCTTGCTTCCGTCTCCCTTGAGCAATAAACAGTTGAAGGCAAACACTTGCAGCGAGCACTGATGACAGTATTCCAAGCATTAAAACTTCGTTGGCGTGACACAGAAGCTCGTCAAAGCTAATACTACTCGCGCAACTTTTCTTGAACGATGACCTTGCTTCCGTCTCCCTTGAGCAATAAACAGTTGAAGGCAAACACTTGCAGCGAGCACTGATGACAGTATCCCAAGCATTAAAACTTCGTTGGCGCGACACAGAAGCTCGTCAAAGCTAATACTACTCGCGCAACTTTTCTTGAACGATGACCTTGCTTCCGTCTCCCTTGAGCAATAAACAGTTGAAGGCAAACACTTGCAGCGAGCACTGATGACAGTATTCCAAGCATTAAAACTTCGTTGGCGTGACACAGAAGCTCGTCAAAGCTAATACTACTCGCGCAACTTTTCTTGAACGATGACCTTGCTTCCGTCTCCCTCGAGCAATAAACAGTTGAAGGCAAACACTTGCAGCGAGCACTGATAACAGCATTCCAAGCATTAAAACTTCGTTGGCGCGACACAGAAGCTCGTCAAAGCTAATACTACTCGCGCAACTTTTCTTGAACGATGACCTTGCTGCCGTCTCCCTTGAGCAATAAACAGTTGAAGGCAAACACTTGCAGCGAGCACTGATGACAGCATTCCAAGCATTAAAACTTGGTTGGCGCGACACAGAAGCTCGTCAAAGCTAATACTACTCGCGCAACTTTTCTTGAACGATGACCTTGCTTCCGTCTCCCTTGAGCAATAAACAGTTGAAGGCAAACACTTGCAGCGAGCACTGATGACAGTATTCCAAGCATTAAAACTTCGTTGGCGTGACACAGAAGCTCGTCAAAGCTAATACTACTCGCGCAACTTTTCTTGAACGATGACCTTGCTTCCGTCTCCCTTGAGCAATAAACAGTTGAAGGCAAACACTTGCAGCGAGCACTGATGACAGTATTCCAAGCATTAAAACTTCGTTGGCGTGACACAGAAGCTCGTCAAAGCTAATACTACTCGCGCAACTTTTCTTGAACGATGACCTTGCTTCCGTCTCCCTCGAGCAATAAACAGTTGAAGGCAAACACTTGCAGCGAGCACTGATAACAGCATTCCAAGCATTAAAACTTCGTTGGCGCGACACAGAAGCTCGTCAAAGCTAATACTACTCGCGCAACTTTTCTTGAACGATGACCTTGCTGCCGTCTCCCTTGAGCAATAAACAGTTGAAGGCAAACACTTGCAGCGAGCACTGATGACAGCATTCCAAGCATTAAAACTTGGTTGGCGCGACACAGAAGCTCGTCAAAGCTAATACTACTCGCGCAACTTTTCTTGAACGATGACCTTGCTTCCGTCTCCCTTGAGCAATAAACAGTTGAAGGCAAACACTTGCAGCGAGCACTGATGACAGTATTCCAAGCATTAAAACTTGGTTGGCGCGACACAGAAGCTCGTCAAAGCTAATACTACTCGCGCAACTTTTCTTGAACGATGACCTTGCTTCCGTCTCCCTTGAGCAATAAACAGTTGAAGGCAAACACTTGCAGCGAGCACTGATGACAGCATTCCAAGCATTAAAACTTGGTTGGCGTGAAACAGAAGCTAGTGAAAGCTAGTTGCTTCCATAGTCGAGAATTTCTTTTCAGCTTTATTACCATTATCTGAAGAAATGGCTGAGACAAGTCCAGGTCCTTCAAGGGAGGCACCTAAAACTCCTATCTACTGTTCCTGCCGTTGCCTACCCAGAGCGATCTCCTGACCGCACACGCAGCAGGTTTGACTTTGTTTTTCCAGAGGTTGGCATTACTGTAAATACTCTTGTGGACGACTTTGTAACTAATACCCCCACTCCGCCCGCATTTCTTCACTCCATCACTCAAGAAAAGTAGCGCGAGTAGTACAAGTATCTAGAAATGTACCTAGAAATTGCATATCTAGGTATTGCCGAACTCCGTGATTATTGTCATGCTGGTACCATATGTGTGCCCACACATTCAACGGAACGTCCTCCAAAAGGGTAGGGAGAATCTGAGTTGTTAAATTCAGATACCTCACGCCTCTCAAACACTCGGGTAAGAAGTGCGGACCGATGATCAATTCATCCACAATGCCAACCCATATATTGCCCAGATCGCTCTTGATGAATTAATAAAATACTACGTGCAACGTGTGTATTTTTCTCGGCCTACAGGTGCAAATTAATTGTGCCAGTTCTCGCAAAACAAGCTTCATCTGTTCAGAGAACGATTTCAAAAATTCTTGGTTTTCCTTGCATTTCCTCAGGAAATGCCGCGAGAATTCACAACGACCTTGTAAATGTTTACTGCGCAAATGCTGCACCCGCTACAAATGGAAAAGTCGTAATCTCTCCGCATGAATTATTCACCAGGACTGTGATGCGTTGACTTTGCGCGCTATTTGCCTTGTGCTCGCTTTCGGGGCTTCTCGGATAGTATTAGGAATTGAGTGTTCTAGAGAAGTGGCACCGGTAGCGGTAGCTCAGGGCATCAACTGATGTCACTGCAGCGCCTCTGACCGGGAGGTCCTAGGTTACACTCCCCACAGAGGCAGGATTTTCGACACTAGCTTTTCAGCTAGACCGAATTCAGTCGCTGTCTGGAGGAGAATTCTAGCGGCCGGCTGCTCTGATCGGTAGTTTTCCGTGGTTTCTCCGATCAACACCAGGTGAATGCCTGAGCGGTACTCTAACAAACGGGCCACGGACTACGTGCGACTTTTCCTTCCTCTTCCTTGTCCTATCCTCCCCCGTACACACACTTACACTAACATGCACTACATTACCACATATTCCGGGAGACCGGTCGGGAGCTTAGAGCTTGTTCCGGCTGGGGCGGTGCCCTGCTGGTGGGAGAGTCCTGGTTAGGGGGAAACCCCAAACCCCACTAGCCGACGGTAGGTCGGCGCCGGATCTCGCCATCCAGCGGGGGAAAATCACCGCCATATCCCGAGAAAAAACATGCACTACACTAACGGGACTAATGACCGAAGTAGTTGACGCGCCCGGAAACACGAAAAAAATAAATCAATCAATCCAAAGTTTATAGTTAATTATTTACAAAACTAAACAACGAAGAGTATCCAATTTTGGCAAATTCAGTCTGTACATTACATATACGATATGGCTCTGGCGTTTAATCAACGAGGACTGTATCATCCTGTCTACCCTGAAAGACAATGTACTTCACCGCTCTGACAACGCAAATTCTATTACACTCCTTTCGCCATCTAGCAGAGAAAGGAGGCATCGCTCGGGCGAAGAAACTGGCGAATTTAATTAAGTGCAACACAACATCGATTCTTTAAATTTAATTTGTATATCTCTCCAAGGCCTTTCAGAAATCTAATTTTAAAATTAGTTTCGTATGAAGAGAAAGTCATAAAATATTTCAGAAGTTCTCGTTGATTGCTTCTTGTTGATCAATTGATCTTCACATACAGAAGATTGCCTATCATTCACTTCAATTCAGATTCATGTATTTGGCCACATTAATATTTTTGACAAATAATTTTTTTTTACACAATAGTGCCTCAGGATGGAAAAAAATCAGTTCCCCGAAACGTCGCTAAGTATTTTTGACAAAATCTGTATATATGCAAATAAATTAATAATAGGAGCTTCGTAATATTCTGTCAAAAATATTAATGTGGACAAATACATGAATTTGATCAATTGATCGTTGGTCGGTTCTTTCAATTTAAGTTGTATTACTCTCCAAGGCTTTTCAGATAACATTCTAATTATAAAGTTAGTTTTGTATGAAGAGAAAATCGTAAAAACTTTCAGAGATACTCGTTGATCGCTTCTTGCTGATCGATTAATCGACTTCAATTTAATTTGTATATCTCTCGAAGACTTTTTAGATAACTTTCTAATCATAAAATTAGTTTTTTATGAAAAGAAAATCATAAAAAATTCCATAGAATCTCGTTGATCACTTCTTGCTGATCGATAAATCGTTGATCAATTCTTTCAATTTAATTTGTATATCCCTCCAATGCTTTTCAGATAGCTTTCTAATTATAAAATTAGTTTTGTATGAAAAGAAAATCATAAAAAATTCCAGAGAATCTCGTTGATCACTTCTTGCTGATCGATAAATCGTTGATCAATTCTTTCAATTTAATTTGTATATCCCTCCAATGCTTTTCAGATAGCTTTCTAATTATAAAATTAGTTTTGTATGAAGAGAAAATCATAAAAAATTCCAGATATTCTCGTTGATCACATCTTGCTGATCGATAAATCGTTGATCAATTCTTTCAATTTAATTTGTATATCCCTCCAAGGCTTTTCAGATAGCTTTCTAATTATGAAATTAGTTTTTGTATGAAAAGAAAGATGGCAAAAAATTCCAGAGATTCTCGTTGAGTCACTTTTTTGCTGATCGATAAATCGTTGATCAATTCTTTTAATTTAATTTGCCATATCCCTCCAAGGCTTTTTCAGATAGCTTTCTAATTTATAAAATTAGTTTTGTGTGAAAAAGAAATCATAAAATTCAGAGATTCTGCGTTGATCACTTTTGCTGATCGATAAATCGTTGATCAGATTCTTTCAATTTAATTTGTATATCCCTCAAGGCTTTTCAGATAGCTTCCTAATTATAAATTAGTTTTGTATGAAAAGAAAATCATAAAAAATTCCAGAGATCCTCGTTGATCACTTTTTGCTGATCGATAAATCGTTGATCAATTCTTTTAATTTAATTTTGTATATCCCTCAAGGCTTTTCAGATAGCTTTCTAATTATAAAATTAGTTTTGTGTAGAAAAGAAGAAATCATAAAAAATTCCAGAGATTCTCGTTGATCACTTCTTGCTGATCGATAAATCGTTGATCAATTCTTTCAATTTAATTTGTATATCCCTCCAAGGCTTTTCAGATAGCTTTCTAATTATAAAATTAGTTTTGTATGACAAGAAAATCATAAAAAATTCCAGAGATTCTCGTTGATCACTTCTTGCTGATCGATAAATCGTTGATCAATTCTTTCAATTTAATTTGTATATCCCTCCAAGGCTTTTCAGATAGCTTTCTAATTATAAAATTAGTTTTGTATGACAAGAAAATCATAAAAAATTCCAGAGATTCTCGTTGATCACTTCTTGCTGATCGATAAATCGTTGATCAATTCTTTCAATTTAATTTGTATATCCCTCCAAGGCTTTTCAGATAGCTTTCTAATTATAAAATTAGTTTTGTATGACAAGAAAATCATAAAAAATTCCAGAGATTCTCGTTGATCACTTCTTGCTGATCGATAAATCGTTGATCAATTCTTTCAATTTAATTTGTATATCCCTCCAAGGCTTTTCAGATAACATTCTAATTTTAAAATTAGTTTTGTATGAAGATAAAGTCATAACAAATTCCAGAGATTCTCGTTGATCACATCTTGCTGATCGATTAATCGTTGATCAATTCTTTCAATTTAATTTGTATATCCCTCCAAGGCTTTTCAGATAGCTTTCTAATTCTAAAATTAGTTTTGTATGAAGAGAAAGTCATAAAAACTTCCAGAAGCACTCATCGATGGGCACTTGCGCTGATTTTCGTAGCAGTGTTTCCCCGCTTCAATGCGCGGCCTGTGTTCGCGTCGGTGCGCGGAGCAGCGATAACTCCTTTTATTGACGCGCATGCGCCCTCCCCTCGCCCCCGGCGACGTCGCCGGCTTCGGACACATAAATTCAGCTTCCGCGCGATAACGCGCCGCGCGTCGCAGCCATCGCGGGAGAAAGCTCGAGGCCACGCGGCTGCACCGCCGGCGGCTCGCAGCGGCGGCTCAGGGCATCCACTGATGTCACTGTAACCGGGAGGTCCTATTTTCGACACTAGCTTTTCAGCTAGGTCGAATTCAGTCGCTGGCTGGAAGAGAATTCTAGCGGCCGGCTGCTCTGATCGGTAGTTTTCCGTGGTTTCTCCGATCAACACCAGGCGAATGCTGGAGCAGTGCCCTAACAAACGGGCCGCGGACTGCGCGCGATCTTTCCTTCCTCTTCCTTGTCCTTTCCTCTCCCCTTACACTTACACTAACATGCACTACACTACCTCATATTCCGGGAGATCGGTCGGGAGAATAGAGCTTGTCCCGGCTGGGGCGGTGCCCCGCTGGTGGGAGAGTGCTGGTTAGGGGAAAACTCCGCTAGCCGACGATAGGTCGGCGCCGGATCCCGTCATCCAGCGGGGGAAGATCATCGCCATCTCACGAGAAAAAAGCATGCACTACATTTACGGGACTAATGGCCTAAGCTGTTAACGCGCCTGGAATCACTAACCAACCAACCAAAAATCTAGCGCCGTTGGACGAAATGAACGCCACCAACACCGCCTTATGTTTTTAAACATTCGCAATTTTTGAAAAATCTGGGTTTTCTACGAAGATGAGACCTGCACCATGCTCTTAAATGTCCTTCACACTATCCAACAAAAAAAATCAAAAACGATGAAGACATTTTTCTGAAAATTTTCAAAATGTCCCAGGGGTTTCATGTAAAGTACCCCCAAAATTAAAATATCGATTTCAAATTCAAGGGGCCGCGACATCAGCCAGATCAATCGGTGAATATCAATTTTGGAGAAAGTCGGCTAAACTGTTTAGCCGCTAGTATTTTTCAGTCGGATGGGACGGACGTTTTGCTGTCATTTTATTTTTCGGTATCAAGGACCCACAAAACGGATTCTGACTACACCACGTGTTAGAGACTGTTTTCTAAATTTAGCAACTAGATTTATCCGTTCGATTTATCCACTTTTTGTTACCAGAGCCCGACAATAACAGTTTTTCTTCCGAAAATTCGTCGTTTTTTCGTTCATCATTACATAACTTTCTCTCTACTCCATAGCGAGAAAGTAAAAAAACTTTAGGACCCAAAAATTCTAATAGTTTATATACTTTTAATTGTATTTTTGCACTTGTCCAGTTTTTCATAACTCTTATCTTTTAAATTCTTCTCTTTCAAATGTCCATAAATTTCTCTCAACCAGCTATTTTTAGGTCTTGCTATTTTCCTCCTACCCAAAGGAAACCACTCAAAAATGATTTTTGGAATTCTATTTTCTGTCATTCTTTTAACATGGACAAACCATTGTAATTGCTTATATGGAATAGAAAATTACAATTTCTAAAAGAAAGAAGAAGAAATCTAGAAATACAATTTCTGAAATTGTATATTTGTTCAATTTTGTACTTTTAAATTTATAATTTATCTAATCGCGAAATCCTGGATGATCTTAAAAAATCCATTTCTGTTGCCAGTAATTGTAGTTTTAAATTTTTCTTTAATTTCCATATTTTAAACCTATTAAAAAGTGAAAAAAAATGCACGTGAATTAGATGTTCTTGTACTTTGTAACACAGGGTTACTGAAACAAATGTATTATTACCTACTTGTGTAAGTTGACCTCTGCTGCATGTAATATTGAACGAATGTAAATAAAAGAATTGAATTTTCCTTGCCGATAAACGCAAAAATTACCTCTTCTGGAAATAAATGATCTATTCTGATCTTTAGAGTTCTTGGAGATGCTACAAGTATACTTTCAAACAACGAGCTTCTTATATTATTTGAAATAGTTCTTAATTTATTAAACCGATAAACAGCAAATATAAGACACGGTTGAATTTATCAAAACGAGGCGATTATCAAATTTTACCAGCCATGTCTATTATTTGCTGTAGCGACCGTTTGTAGTTTAACGGCCGTGTGTTGTTTACCGTCCTGGTGTCTCCTTTTTGTTACACTATCCTCTTGTAGGAAAAATATAATATAAATACGAAATACCATTTCTAAGCTATATTTAAGGAAATAACTTTTTTTCTTAACGGATGTAAAATTCTTAAACGGACGCCAGCCGTCAAGAGATTGGAATCTCGTTGTGATATATAACGTCATTAATAACTGTACACTATTACAAACGTAATGAAAATGTTTCTATTGAATTAACATTGAAAGTTAAATTGACACATGCTTCGACCCTGACATGTTGATGCGACAACATTTGGCAGTCATCCTTATTTAATTGCGGCAAGGTTACAGTGACACACTTACAGTCCGTAAGAAAATGCGAAATAAAATACTACGATTGTTTCGCATTTTCTTTTGGACTGTATGCGTGTCACATAATTATTTTATGAAAAATAATTATAGTAGTATTTATAGAACAAAAAATATATAATTAATCATACAAAAATGTTAAGAATTAATAACAAAGTGAAAGTTTGCGGACGCGTGCTCAATGTTTGGTACAGTCAGTGTTCGCGCACTTGCAGCAGTGACATTGACAATAACAGCTAATCGACGCCCCATTTACACAAAATTCTCTGCGTCGCAATCGTAGTATTTTATTTTGCATTATCTTACAGACTGTAAGTGTGTCACATTACGTATTACGGCATGAAACTATTGAAACATTACCATATTTAGTGGCACGCAAACATATTTTAATTCTGTTTGAATTTAATCTAAGACGTGTCATACAAATTAACAAAATATATTGTGATATACCAAAATGACAAACCATTTTTATTATGAAAATGTCATTTTATTTGACATAGAATATAGGGATATCAATAGACGATTGCGAGGGGGTCACTATGTGACAAATAAACAATCGGCGTTAAGGATCATTTTCGTTAGGTTGAAATGACAGAGCAGAGGCGGAATAAGCATTCTTTGAGAGACAAAAGAAAAAGATAAAATTCGGATGCTTCCGAGTTTCAGGAGAGCATTCATTCGCTCGAGCAACGCGGTGATGAGCGGGTCGGCTCTTGATATATTTTACTAGATCGAGTAAAGACTGTAATTGACAGTTTTATAAAGTTAACTATCGTTTCTTATATTACGATAGAGCGTTCTTGTAAGAAAAAAATTGAAATGATTGAAATGATTGAAGGCGTTGTCATTGTCCACAATAGTACTATTGTGGACAATGACAACGCCTTCAATCATTTCAATTATGTAAATGTCAACTACAACTCACCACTGAATCAATATTCAAGAAAAAAAATACGTATCTAGGCGTTCACCGGAGACTTTAATGAGGGAAGTCACGGATTATAATAGTATCTCCGGGAGAATTTGCAACCAGGCATGGACATTAGGCGAGGACTTTATCCAGAAGCAAGATTATGCTGCGTCGACGGAGAAGGTTCTACGGGGCGCCATCGAACGAAGAAGTGAAGAGTGCGCGAAGACCCACAAATGAATAAAAAGGTTTTATAACTATTGTAATATAGATAAAACTGGTCATGACCAAAGATGAATTCATTTTGATTATCAATATAATAAATTTCAATTTATTAAGGTGAAAGAAAGCTGATTATCATTGGTTGTTACGTGCAATCCAGCATTTTAATAAGATTTTAGAGATTCCTCGCCCCTCCGTGTGGATGACAGATGGAATAATTGATTGCAGAGTAAATAGCAACAATTATGAACTTCGAACCCCAATTAACTGAGCTAGCATAACGATTTTGGAAGGAGAGAAATTTAAATTACGTAGGAATCGTTAGGTTTCAAGTGTAATCTTTTCCTGACGCCCAAATTACATTTATCAGTAATAATTATGTTTACAAATGTCCCTCCAAGTGTGGCTTGTTTTTAAATAGAAAGACGGAACTTGTTTCAAATTGACACCAGTCAACGTCGGGCATGTTTCAATATACAAGTTTATAAAACAATTCGTCTTCACGAGGAAGGCGATGACAAACCTGCCATTAGGTGACTACGACCATTGCCATAGAGGTTCATTATTTCAAATTGACACCAGTCAACATCGGGCATGTTTCAATATACAAATTTATGAAACAATGCAAGTCTTCACGAGGAAGGCGATGACAAGCCTGTCATTAGGTGACTACGACCATTGTCATAGAGGTTCATTATTTCAAATTGACACCAGTCAACGTCGGCCATGTTTCAGCATACAAATTTATGAAACAATGCAAGTCTTCACGAGGAAGGCGATGACAAGCCTGTCATTAGGTGACTACGACCATTGTCATAGAGGTTCATTATTTCAAATTGACACCAGTCAACGTCGGCCATGTTTCAGCATACAAATTTATGAAACAATGCAAGTCTTCACGAGGAAGGCGATGACAAGCCTGTCATTAGGTGACTACGACCATTGTCATAGAGGTTCATTATTTCAAATTGACACCAGTCAACGTCGGCCATGTTTCAGCATACAAATTTATGAAACAATGCAAGTCTTCACGAGGAAGGCGATGACAAGCCTGTCATTAGGTGACTACGACCATTGTCATAGAGGTTCATTATTTCAAATTGACACTAGTCAACGTCGGGCATGTTTCAATATACAATTTTATAGAACAATTCGTCTTCACGAGGAAGGCGATGACAAACCTGCCATTAGGTGACTACGACCATTGTCACAGAGGTTCATTATTTCAAATTGACACCAGTCAACGTCGGGCATGTTTCAATATACAAATTTATAAAACAATGCAAGTCTTCACGAGGAATGCGATGACAAACCTGCCATTAGCTAACTACGATCATTGTCACAGAGGTTCATTATTTCAAATTGACACTAGTCAACGTCGGGCATGTTTCAATATACAATTTTATAAAACAATTCGTCTTCACAAGGAAGGCGATGACAAACCTGCCATTAGCTGACTACGATCATTGTCACAGAGGTTCATTATTTCAAATTGACACCAGTCAACGTCGGGCATGTTTCAATATACAAATTTATAAAACAATGCAAGTCTTCACGAGGAAGGCGATGACAAGCATGTCATTAGGTGACTACGACCTTTGTCACAGAAGTTCATTATTTCAAATTGACACTAGTCAACGTCGGGCATGTTTCAATATACAATTTTATAAAACAATTCGTCTTCACGAGGAAGGCGATGACAAACCTGCCATTAGGTGACTACGACCATTGTCACAGAGGTTCATTATTTCAAATTGACACCAGTCAACGTCGGGCATGTTTCAATATACAAATTTATAAACAATGCAAGTCTTCACGAGGAAGGCGATGACAAGCATGTCATTAGGTGACTACGACCATTGTCATAGAGGTTCATTATTTCAAATTGACACCAGTCAACGTCGGGCATGTTTCAATACACAAATTTATAAAACAATGCAAGTCTTCACGAGGAAGGCGATGACCAGCCTGTCATTAGGTGACTACGATCATTGTCACAGAGGTTCATTATTTCAAATTGACACTAGTCAACGTCGGGCATGTTTCAATATACAATTTTATAAAACAATTCGTCTTCACAAGGAAGGCGATGACAAACCTGCCATTAGCTGACTACGATCATTGTCACAGAGGTTCATTATTTCAAATTGACACCAGTCAACGTCGGGCATGTTTCAATATACAAATTTATAAAACAATGCAAGTCTTCACGAGGAAGGCGATGACCAGCCTGTCATTAGGTGACTACGACCATTGTCACAGAGGTTCATTATTTCAAATTGACACCAGTCAACGTCGGGCATGTTTCAATATACAATTTTATAAAACAATTCGTCTTCACGAGGAAGGCGATGACAAACCTGCCATTAGGTGACTACGATCATTGTCACAGAGGTTCATTATTTCAAATTGACACCAGTCAACGTCGGGCATGTTTCAATATACAAATTTATAAAACAATGCAAGTCTTCACGAGGAAGGCGATGACAAGCATGTCATTAGGTGACTACGACCATTGTCACAGAAGTTCATTATTTCAAATTGACACTAGTCAACGTCGGGCATGTTTCAATATACAAATTTATAAAACAATGCAAGTCTTCACGAGGAAGGCGATGACAAGCCTGTCATTAGGTGACTACGACCATTGTCACAGAAGTTCATTATTTCAAATTGACAATAGTCAACGTCGGGCATGTATCAATATACAAATTTATAAAACAATGCAAGTCTTCACGAGGAAGGCGATGACAAGCCTGTCATTAGGTGACTACGGCCATTGTCACAGAGGTTCATTATTTCAAATTGACACCAGTCAACGTCGGGCATGTTTCAATATACAAATTTATAAAACAATGCAAGTCTTCACGAGGAAGGCGATGACAAGCCTGTCATTAGGTGACTACGACCATTGTCACAGAAGTTCATTATTTCAAATTGACACTAGTCAACGTCGGGCATGTTTCAATATACAAATTTATAAAACAATGCAAGTCTTCACGAGGAAGGCGATGACAAGCCTGTCATTAGGTGACTACGGCCATTGTCACAGAGGTTCATTATTTCAAATTGACACTAGTCAACGTCGGGCATGTTTCAATATACAAATTTATAAAACAATGCAAGTCTTCACGAGGAAGGCGATGACAAACCTGCCATTAGGTGACTACGACCATTGTCATAGAGGTTCATTATTTCAAATTGACACCAGTCAACGTCGGGCTTGTTTCAATATACAAATTTATAAAACAATGCAAGTCTTCACGAGGAAGGCGATGACAAGCATGTCATTAGGTGATTACGACCATTGTCATAGAGGTTCATAATTTCAAATTGACACCAGTCAACGTCGGGCATGTTTCAATATACAAATTTATAAAACAATGCAAGTCTTCACGAGGGAGGCGATGACAAACCTGCCATTAGGTGACTACGACCATTGTCATAGAGGTTCATTATTTCAAATTGACACCAGTCAACGTCTGGCTTGTTTCAATATACAAATTTATAAAACAATGCAAGTCTTCACGAGGAAGGCGATGAAAAACCTGCCATTAGGTGACTACGACCATTGTCACAGAGGTTCATTATTTCAAATTGACACCAGTCAACGTCTGGCTTATTTCAATATACAAATTTATAAAACAATGCAAGTCTTCACGAGGAAGGCGATGACAAACCTGCCATTAGGTGACTACGACCATTGTCATAGAGATTCATTATTTCAAATTGACACCAGTCAACGTCTGGCTTGTTTCAATATACAAATTTATAAAACAATGCAAGTCTTCACGAGGAAGGCGATGACAAACCTGCCATTAGGTGACTACGACCATTGTCACAGAGGTTCATTATTTCAAATTGACACCAGTCAACGTCGGGCATGTTTCAATATACAATTTTATAAAACAATGCAAGTCTTCACGAGGAAGGCGATGACAAACCTGCCATTAGGTGACTACGACCATTGTCACAGAGGTTCATTATTTCAAATTGACACCAGTCAACGTCTGGCTTGTTTCAATATACAAATTTATAAAACAATGCAAGTCTTCACGAGGAAGGCGATGACAAGCATGTCATTAGGTGACTACGACCATTGTCATAGAGGTTCATTATTTCAAATTGACACCAGTCAACGTCTGGCTTGTTTCAATATACAAATTTATAAAACAATGCAAGTCTTCACGAGGAAGGCGATGACAAGCATGTCATTAGGTGACTACGACCATTGTCATAGAGGTTCATTATTTCAAATTGACAATAGTCAACGTCGGGCATGTTTCAATATACAAATTTATAAAACAATGCAAGTCTTCACGAGGAAGGCGATGACAAACCTGCCATTAGGTGACTACGACCATTGTCATAGAGGTTCATTATTTCAAATTGACACCAGTCAACGTCTGGCTTGTTTCAATATACAAATTTATAAAACAATGCAAGTCTTCACGAGGAAGGCGATGACAAGCATGTCATTAGGTGACTACGACCATTGTCATAGAGGTTCATTATTTCAAATTGACACCAGTCAACGTCGGGCATGTTTCAATATACAAATTTATAAAACAATGCAAGTCTTCACGAGGAAGGCGATGACAAACCTGCCATTAGGTGACTACGACCATTGTCATAGAGGTTCATTATTTCAAATTGACACCAGTCAACGTCGGGCTTGTTTCAATATACAAATTTATAAAACAATGCAAGTCTTCACGAGGAAGGCGATGACAAGCATGTCATTAGGTGACTACGACCATTGTCACAGAGGTTCATTATTTCAAATTGACACTAGTCAACGTCGGGCATGTTTCAATATACAATTTTATAAAACAATGCAAGTCTTCACGAGGAAGGCGATGACAAACCTGCCATTAGGTGACTACGACCATTGTCACAGAGGTTCATTATTTCAAATTGACACCAGTCAACGTCGGGCATGTTTCAATATACAAATTTATAAAACAATGCAAGTCTTCACGAGGAAGGCGATGACAAGCATGTCATTAGGTGACTACGACCATTGTCATAGAGGTTCATTATTTCAAATTGACACCAGTCAACGTCGGGCTTATTTCAATATACAAATTTATAAAACAATGCAAGTCTTCACGAGGAAGGCGATGACCAGCCTGCCATTAGGTGACTACGACCATTGTCATGGAGGTTCATTATTTCAAGTTGACACTAGTCAACGTCGGGCATGTTTCAATATACAAATTTATAAAACAATGCAAGTCTTCACGAGGAAGGCGATGACCAGCCTGCCATTAGGTGAATACGACCATTGTCATAGATGTTCATTATTTCAAATTGACACTAGTCAACGTCGGGCATGTTTCAATATACAAATTTATAAAATAATGCAAGTCTACACGAGGAAGGCGATGACCAGCCTGCCATTAGGTGACTACGACCATTGTCATGAAGGTTCATTATTTCAAATTGACACTAGTCAACGTCGGGCATGTTTCAATATACAATTTTATATAACAATTCAAGTCTTCACGAGGAAGGCGATGACAAGCCTGCCATTAGGTGACTATGACCATTGTCATAGAGGTTTATTATTTCAAATTGACACCAGTCAACGTCGGGCATGTTTCAATATACAATTTTATAAAACAATTCAAGTCTTCACAAACAAGGCGATGACAAGCCTGCCATTAGGTGACTACGACCATTGTCATAGAGGTTCATTATTTCAAATTGACACCAGTCAACGTCGGGCATGTTTCAATATACTATTTTATAAAACAATGCAAGTCTTCACGAGGAAGGCGATGACAAACCTGTCATTAGGTGACTACGACCATTGTCACAGAGGATGTCTGCAGCAGGTGCAGACGGAAAGGAACCTCGACCTACAAGCCTGGTTCGCAATTTCAGGATATACTTATTACCAGCAGAGGTGGCTCAGGGCATCAATTGATTGATGTCACTGCAGTGCCTCAAACCGGGAGATTCTAAGCATCCACTCCCGTCGGTGGAAGGATTTTCGACATTGTCTGGAGAGCTAGGTCGAGTTCTGTCGCTGTCTAGATGCCGGCTGCTCTGATTGGTGGGTTTCCGTGTTTTCTCCAATCAATACCAAACGAATTCCGGAGCAACACCTTAACAAACGGGCCATGGATAGCGGGCGATCTGTCTTTCCCCTCAATTGTCCTTCATCACCCTTTAATTTCACACATTTACATACACTACACTACCACGCATTCCGGGAGACCGGTCGGGAGCTTAGAGCTTGTCCCGGCTGGGGCGGTGCCCCGCTGGTGAGAGAGATCTGGTTGAGGGAAACACCACTATCTGACGGTAGGTCGGGACCGGATCTCACTAGTGGGAGAAGATCACTGCCACCTCCTATGATTTCAAAAATAATGCACTACACTTACGGTTCTAATGACATTATTGGTTGACGAACCCAGAGTTAATATATACTTACCAATCAACATATATATTTACTATTTCAGACCGGTAGCGGTAGCTCAGTGCATCAACTGATGTCACTGCAGCGCCTCTGACCTGGAGGTCCTAGGTTCGAGTCTTGTTGGCGGCAGGATTTTCAACACTAGCTTTTCAGCTAGACCGAATTCTGTCTGGAGGATAATTCTAGCGGCCAGCTGCTCTGATCGGTAGTTTTCCGTGGTTTCTCCGATCAACACCAGGCGAATGGAGCAGTACCCTACCAAACGGGCCACAGACCGCGCGCGATCTGTTCTTCCTCTTCATTGTCCTGTCCTCTCCTCTTACACACACACTTACACTAACATGCACTACACTACCACATATTCCGGGAGACCGGTCGGGAGCTTAGAGCTTGTCCCGCTGGGGCGGTGCCCCGCTGGTGGGAGAGTCCTGGTTAGGGGGAAACCCCTCTAGCCGACGGTAGGTCGGCGCCGGATCTCGCCATCCAGCAGGGAAAGATCACCGCCATCTCCCAAGAAAAAAATGCACTACACTAACGGGACTAATGACCGAAGCAGTTGACGCGCCCGGAAACACGACAAAATCAATAAATCAATCAATACTGTTTCAGGGATAACAATTCAGGGAATTTCCTATAAAGAAACCTACTGTGACGCCTGATCCGTAGAATTGAGTAATCATAATTTGCTGATTAATGTGCCAGGATGGACAACTATAAACACAGTGAATGAAAAATAATCAAGACAATCGAACTTTTGGTGTTTCTATATTTTAATCACATTACGTAGGTTCATAAATTGATAAGCAAAGGTACGATACACAAGTGTCTGAGTATTGAAATGAAACGAACATTCACGACCTCACCAAACTCAAGGCGTTGCGAATTTGAAACGAATGTTTAGAATTTGGTGGATGTTTTACATGAGGCCTGTTCATTTTCAGAATTTTCTTAAAAATTATTTGAAATATATTTATTAATTTTTTTCCTCAGAACAGAATTCGTTTTAAAACGTCGCAGGTGGCATTTTATTTCAGTTCTCTCAATTTCCAAAAATTTCTAAAGTTCAATACTTTTTCGGCGTAGTCCTGTAACTACAATATTCAAGATTGTAAATGAATCTTCAATGAAGTATGCAACAAAGTATTGCGACGCATGCTTTGTTATGTTGCCATAAAATCGGGAGACACTTTTAACTAGTTCTTTAAAAATTGTATTTGATGCAGCAATAAAGGTTAGTTAGTTAGTTAATGCCTTGTTTTACGTGGCGAGACTCGGGCCATCAGGCCCGCTCTTCCGTCTAACCACGCAATTTTCGCTACGCTCCTTTCACCACCTAGCGGAGAAAAAAGGTATTATCTTGGGCGACGAAACAGGCGGAACTCAATTTTGCTCGGAGGCTTCATTTAGGCTTGAGGATCTTTTACATGCAGTAAATCTACTACATAGGACAGCCGGCTTTACTTGCCCTCCGAAGGAAAGCGTACGAAGGATTTTTTAAAAGTGATGGAACCTGAGTTGTTATTTCACGGCCTTCGAATTTCTAACCCTACGGCCTTCACTCTTCCTCGAAGTTCTATCTTATCACCCGACCAGTGCCGCGGTTCTCCGGTTCGCCAGTTGTCATAAGGAAAGACGAAAATGTCCACTTGCTTGACGTAAAACCAATTATGCTTGCAATTGATTACTGCGCAATTGCTTTCAAACGGCAGTCATCGATCGAATATTGTTTTTTCGCTCACTAACCATACACCAGTTCGCACGGTGTATCATGCAATTTCCAATCTTTTATTACTCGGAAACCAGAGTGTCCAAATATGTAAAACTGTGTCTCATCGACTCACATCTTCCAATTATTGTGGTACTCTCCGTATGCAAGTATTAAGGGACACCTGTGGACTTGTTAATTTATTTCACATTATTGCTATATACAACAAATAATGGAATTATTTCATAAAACATAACACAAAACAAAAACAAGGAAAGAATTAACCATTCGGGCATTTTCTTGCCCCTTGGAAAAAATACTTGCACGAGACAGAATTCAAAAAGAAAATAAACAAAATAGAAATACAGTTTATGTCCCCTTTATAATCAAGGTTAATATTTTTCAATCGGCTAATGTTATATTTTTTATGATGTCCTGTTCGAATTGATAATACAACATTAAGAAAACGTCGTTTACTGTGAACAGTATTCGTTGCATGTTATCATACAGCAGAAAATACGAGAATACAAAAATTTGAGTAATGAGAGAGAATGAATGAAAGTTCGACTTCTCACTTTTACATTCTTGTGCAAATGCCGATTTTCAAATGAATGTGACTAACAATTATTATTATTATTATTATTATTATTATTATTATTATTATTATTATTATTATTATTATTATTATTATTACTATTATTATATTTATTATTAGACTTAACTAACTCCTTATTCACATACCATACAAAACAATCACCTTCTAATGTTTATTTAGATTCGCCTACAAAACAATTAATAGAGCAATTCCAGAAGTGGAAGTGAACACAAATTAGACTGTTTGTGGTGTTTTAATCTCTTCAACATTTAGTGGAAAAAATATGGAAGTGTTAAACAAATCCGAGGAAGAATCAAAAGTAC
The DNA here is from genome assembly GCA_011170035.1 of Teleogryllus occipitalis. Classification (NCBI taxonomy): domain Eukaryota; kingdom Metazoa; phylum Arthropoda; class Insecta; order Orthoptera; family Gryllidae; genus Teleogryllus; species Teleogryllus occipitalis. Next base: position 83,515 of record BLKR01004286.1, read on the forward strand.
TTGTTGAAAATTTTGCGACAGAATTTTCTAAACTAGTTGAGAAAGATCTTATATTAGGATTAGAGAATAACACAGAAGAACAGTTTACAGGTGATATTTTTGTGCGTGTTAGCAAAAAAGCGTAAAAAGCTAGCTCTACTAAATTCTAAATATTTGCATTATCCATTCCTGCAAATACTTTTTACGGCGATTATAATTTTGAAATTGCAATATTACCAGTTCATATCCCATATAGAGTTAACATATAAGGCCAATGGGGATGGGAATTTTTGAACTGGAGTATAACATTAACAGCTACTACGACTCCTTGGAAAGTTCATCGTCAGATACTGTAAGAACATATTTGAACAAATCCAGGCATAAAAGAAATGAATTATGAAAGAAATTTTCAACACATCAAAATACTTTTAAAACAGTTTACATCATCGGCGAAGCCACATGCAACTAGAATGAAGTTATGTCAAATGGCATAGTTTTTTTTGTTTACAAATAACAGTAATTTTTGTATCGTCTTTTCTTGTTTGTACCTACCGTTTTAAATAAGGGATGTCTTTTTGGCGGACCTGTATATTCTTTCATAGACACTATTCCATGCCTCGCCTGGCTGCAGGGTGCCGGAGAGTCGGGTTTCCTAGGCGGAGCAGTCGCCTGTTCGAGCATTGTTTGACATGCCGGGTTTGATTGATTGATTGATTTCGTGTTTCCGGGCGCGTCAACTACTTCGGTCATTAGTCCCGTTAGTGTAGTGCATGTTTTTTTTCTCGGGAGATGGCGGTGATCTTCCCCCGCTGGATGGCGAGATCCGGCGCCGACCTACCGTCGGCTACTGGGGCTTCCCCTAACCAGGACTCTCCCACCAGCGGGGCACCGCCCCAGCCGGGACAAGCTCTAAGCTCCCGACCGCCCTCCCGAAAATGTGGTAGTGTAGTGCATGTTAGTGTAAGTGTGTGTGTAAGGGGAGAGGATAGGACAAGGAAGAGGAAGGACAGATCGCGCGCGGTCCGTGGCCCGTTTGGTAGGGTATTGCTCCAGCATTCGCCTGGTGTTGATCGGAGAAACCACGGAAAACTTCCGATCAGAGCAGCCGGCCGCTAGAATTCTCCTCCAGACAGCAGCTGAATTCGGTCTAGCTGAAAAGCTAGTGTCGAAAATCCTGCCGCCGTCAGGACTCGAACCTAGAACCTCCCGGTTAGAGGCGCATCAGTTGAGCATGGTTAGAGGCAGTGGCATCAGTTGATGCACTGAGCTACCGCTACCGATTTGACATGCCGGGATACAGCACCCAAACGAGAAGGTACCTTCAAAAAGTGTCAAGACAAAGTGTTATTTGCAACAGGACTATGATGTCAGATTTTTAATCGGACAGGGACACCTGTATAAGTCGTGTTGCCACTAGAATTCCACAATAATTATTTGAAAGTAAAGTAAATTGTTTTGGAAATTAGACTTCCGCAGTACCCGCCATTTTATTTAATCGTTAATCTAGAGTAAAATAAATATCGTAATGCTGCCGGAAAACATCGATTTTGACGGAAATGAACGCATTATCTTAAAACAGTTCTTCAAAAACCTCTACCTTTCCGACCGGCGAGGTGGCGCACTGATGACTCAAATGATGGTTCAACTGATGTCACTGCAGCACCTCTGACCGGGAGGTCCTAGGTTCGAGTCCTGACGGCGGCAGGATTTTCGACACTAGCCTTTCAGCTAGGTCGAATTCAGTCGCTGTCTGGAGGACAATTCTAGCGGCCGGCTGCTCTGATCGGTAGTTTTCCGTGGTTTCTCCGATCAACACAAAGCGAATCTCTAACGAACGGGCCACGGATCCCGCGCAATCTTTGCTACCTGTTCCTTGTGCTATCCTCTCCTCTTACACACACACTTACACTAACAACCACAACACTACCACATATTCCGGGAGACCGGTCGGGAGCTTCGAGCTTGTCCCGGTTGGGGCGGTACTACGGTAGTGGGAGATACCTGGTTGAGGAAAAGCCCGCTAGCCGCATCTCACCATCTAGCGGGGGAAGACCTCCCCGAGAAAAGCATGCACCACACTTACGGGACTAATGACCGATTTAATTAACGCACCCGTAATCACTAACAATCATCTACGTCTCCGTGTGCTTGTCTGTCCAACCTTCTGTGGACAACACTGGGAATAAATCCGAGCAATGGATTTTCTTCAAAATTCGTAGATCTATCTGACAGCACCCAACGTCCTGCGAATTTGAAAGATATATTTTCATTTTTAGAGGTTATGTATATAAAATCACTGCAGAATATCACTGCTAAATATCAGATGTAACAGTCCAATTGAGAAAGATTATTTCTGATCTCTCAATGAAAGCGAATTTGATGTATATTTATAGGCGATACATCCGGCGCCTACGCAAAACATCACTGCAATCCCGAAGACACTGTTGGTTACCATCGCAGTTCAAGACTCTGCGAACTTCTGCTGCTCCTGCGAAATTCTCTGCAGCGTCAGATATAATTCCAAAGATAGCTTTAAAGGGGGAACCGAAGGTCTGAAGGCCTTAGGGTCTTGGTCTGGTAATTTATGGTAATTTATTTAGTCAAAAACAGTCAAAAATATGTGTATGTGACGTATGGGGGAGAAAACCATCTGCGCACGCTTTCTTGAGTTTCAGAATCCCTTCCCAACAATTTAAATATTAATAGTTGAAAGATGAAAAAATAGTAGTAATAATAATAATAATAATAATAATAATAATAATAATAATAATAATAATAATAATAATAATAATTTTCAAAAAGCGAGAGATTAACATTTCAAAAACTAGATATTTTCGTTGCCAAATTATAGAAAACTTATTTTTAACGGTAAATGAACTGCAGATTTGATTTTTCTGTATTCTTAACAAAATAGAAACTCACCCTAAGCTATACTACCACTACAAGCGAAAGGAAAGTTCAACAAAACGTGCGCATAGTGAAGTTACATTTACATCCAGAAGCAAATCAAGGGGCCGACCTGGATGGCCGAGGTGGCTAAGAACGAGTACCGACTCTGCGCTTCGGTCCGAAGGGTCGCGGGTTCGAGTCCCGCCTTGAGCATGGCTTTTTGTCCCTTGACTTTGTGTGTGTGTGTGTGTTGTCGCGGAGGGCCTCGCGTTCTGCTGACCCCAGATCAGAGGAGCCCGCAAGTGTTTGTCTAGTGTATGGTCGAATATGCTTCCCTTCGGGACGTAAAGGGCAACCGGCTGTCGGCTGGATACAAGCCCTAGGGGAAAAAAAAGCAAATCAAGGGGCCATCTCAGCATTTGCTCTGGAATAGTCCATCCAGACCCTAGTTCCTCAGCGGTACTCACTTCGTTCCCGCTAAATTTGATGCAGTGAGGAGACGGTGTCAAACCCCCTGGTTACTTGGGCTCGCCCGGTAACCCAGCAGTTGAGCTTCTACCCGCCGCCCTTTGAAGCAGGATTGCGGGTGGAACATTCGTTCTACACACAAATTATAAAGCCTGATAAGACTCATGAAATCTGCCGTGGTCGGCCCGGTGGCCGAGATCGCTAAGGCAGTAGTGTCGTAGTGATCTCGGACCGAAGAGTCGCGGGTTCGAATCCCGCCTCGGGCATGGATGTTTGTGTGTGTTTGTGTTATCCATACGTGTTCTTCCTATGAGGCCCTATAGGCCCCCTTCCTATAGGTTCCCCTACAGTTGAATTTAAAGAAAAGCAAATAACTTCCTTAAGGAGGTTGAAAAGCTTTTTAAAAAAAAATCTGCCGTGAGGGTGCTCTAGATATCCGGCGCTGCTCACGTCGTTAGTACCAAATGGGCGCAGTGAGGAGGTGGATTGAAGGGCCGAGTCACGCGGGCTTCGTTCCAGGAGGCCCCCGTTGAGCAGGTGACTTTGTCGGGGCGGCGCCAGATACTCATGCGAAATGAGTAGCGTTTCCTTCCGGCGCATTGTGAGTGACGCTTCATTCGTCTCCGGTGTTCGCCAGTACAGCTAGTAGC